>JAQIXX010007591.1:0-10613 GCA_034700605.1 Willowsia nigromaculata | reverse complement strand
TTACTAAATATTTAAAACAGAAACGGACATTTACATGTGATTACTCACATCTGCGGTTGGATGACAATTTTGAGCAGCGGAAACACCGCAAGAAACTACGATGCAAAGAATAGCTAAGAACTCTCTCATTTTGATCTACTTTGGAAATAATTTTTGTAATGCTTTATGTTTGATCGACTTAAATGAATTCTTGTTCCTTATTTCCATGCTCCTTTATATATGAGAACGAAGCCTGATCATTTATTCAGCACATGAAAACAATATCATAATCTTGTTCCACTTTATAAATCAGTATGTCAACCAGACTGTATACTTACCACAATACTTGCGATAAAATGTAAAAAATAATTAGATGCACATACGATTTATAAAATTAACTTAGGTTAAAAATTAGTGTTACTTGTAGCATTATAAATTACGATTATACTTATCAAGAAATGAATGGTGCTTACAGATGAAAAATATTGGTGTTGGAGATTGTATAAATTATTTGTCATTTAACAGTTTGGGACAAGTCAATAATCAGCAGTAAACTCTCTCTATGTCAATCTCTATGTCAATCAATGTATATGGACTGCTTAATCAGAGAAAAATTGAGTAAGCAGTGATGACATTTAATATTATTGAATGTTTTATAATTTGATAAGTTTTAAAAACAGATGATAAGCTCATGATTGACAACTTATAACATTACACTGTCTACGCAAACCTTTATATATACATATGAGCTTTTTATTTCATATTTTGTTTGGTTAATTGAGTCATAATATTGAAGTGTCAGACAGAGATAACAATTTACGCCAAAAACAATGAATTCGTTGCATGAATAGGAAATATTGTCATCAGCAATATTGAATTAGTGTTCGCATATGGTTCTGTGAAAATTTTTTAAAGTAGATTAAAATGTAGTTATGCTAAAAAGATTATTTGGGTTTCGATATGGGGGCACATTATGATAATAATTATAAATGTATTCATGTTTTTTATGAACCCTTAAACCCGTTACAAGTAATTCTATTGCATCCCAAAAATGTGCCATGACCTATGATATAATATATGACTATTAAAGTGTTTTGGAACTATGTATAAGTACATATTTTCGAAACGAACGCTCCACATGTTTTATTGACAATTTCAACGCTAAACAATTAAGCTAAATATTTATTAGCAGTAATAATAGTCTTAAACCTTCACACTCTTCTTAGCCTTGTACCACAGAGCCTTACTTGACAATCTCTTTGATGACATCAACTTTGAAATCTTCTTTTCTGCAACTTTCTTTGAGTTTAGCTTGACAGTCTTAACCCGGTGGATTTTAGATTGTCTATTACCGACTACCTTGACAGTGCAATTGGCTTCATCCTCTCCATTGGGGCAATCCCAGATTCCCTCAGGGTCACAAACCCATTCTCCTGGAATACATGCTCCAGGTGGGCCATCTTCTTGATCCTTTGAGCACCTTATTTCATCGTCAGCACATGGACAAGCGTCCTCAGTCTCGTCACTCCAGTCCCCACAATCATTGTAGCCATCACAAAGATCAGAGTTTTGGAGACATCTTCCAGTGGTTTCACACTTGAACTAAGGAATAACAAATATTTGAAAATTACGGAATAATATATTGTTTTGTACGATTTCCAGCAAATGTTTATGTAGCATTAAGTCAATTACCGAGTTAGCTGGACAATCTGGACAGTTTCCATTTTCATCTCTTTCGTCACTTCCGTCACCACAGTCATTGTCGCCATCACAAATCCAGGCAGGACTAATACATTTTCCACCCGCGCATTGGAACTGTAGTCGAAATAAGCAAATATTACAAAAAATTACATCAATAACTCACAAGCTATATTGATTTAAACTAATTTGAAAATATATTTAGAAATGTTTTGAGTTGATACGTACCAAACCACCAGGACAAGCTGGGCAGTTTCCGTTAGCATCCCTTTCGTCACTCATGTCACCGCAGTCATTGTCACCTAAATTTTTAACAACAAAGCTCATAAGCATCTAATTTAAAAAAAATAATATTTCAAATATGTAATGCTTTGTTTACCGTCACAGATCCATTGTCCCGGAATACATCTTCCGTTAGCACATTCATACTGTATAAATTAATTGAACTACATTTTCAAACTTACTGAAACATTTAAGGAAAAAGAAATACAAGGAAATTCGTGCAATTAAATTATTGACTTACCTCAGCTGGACTACAACTTTGTGCGGCGGAGATCTGCAGCATAGCTGCAATGCAAACTAAGGCAGTAATGGTCTTCATTTTGAACTATTTTGAATAACTTTTGGATTGAGCGGTATGGAACTGACTATGCTTAATTTTAGAAAGTTTCTCGTTTTTATATGGGTGAAAAGACTCAACTTCTGTATCCAACTTCATGAGAAGGTCATAGTCTGGATTGTTCTTCCTCGTTTGGTGATCAATCTGTCAATCAATATAAGTGGCTCACCTCACCAGACAAAATAAAACATTAGGAACAAAGCTAAATGATACCTCTTGCTTGTCTAGGAAAGATCACTGTAATTTTACTCCATAAATTGACGTACCGGTGATAAGCACATGATTGAGGCACAAAGGCGTTTTCAATTAATAATTAAGAAACATGATTCATTACAAATTGAACATTCAGAACATTTAACGGATAGATAAAACACTTAAAACGCATGAAATGTTTTTCTGGTTGTGATTAAGCACTTCAGAAAAGCGAAGCGCAGAGGAAAATTACTTATTTTGGGAACTATGTTACTGATGTTTGACTTTGTAAATAAATACACGATAATAGTGCACTGTTACTATCTGTTAATTAAAATTTCCAGATATAAAATAAAAATGACAAGTCTGCAGGACACAGCACAATGGCATGATGTTTTCTATAGTCTTTCGTTTATCTGATAGGTAATAAAAAGTAAATTATCTTTTGACAAGACAAAAATATACACTTTCTAATTTTATCTCCAAAATGCAAATTAAAATTGTTTGACACACATGCCCAAATTAGACAATGCTCTTGACCACTTTTTCGTTCCAGAAAGCATCAGTATTGTACTGTCAAATTGTCAAACCAAAACAATTTAACAAATAGCAACAAGGTGTACGCTTCCATTATGTGATAATATTGCTGACGTAGTATTTAATTATTGGTCTGCATTTTATTATAATATAGCCTCATGCATGCGTATAGTCATATATTTTTGTCTCTTATGATGCTTAATATAAACTTTCGCTCGCTTAATGCATATACTAAATGGATAACAAGAGAGCCGGAGAGATGCTCAAATAGCTGAATATAAATATGACCAACTACAAAAAGACGAATGTAAATTTTCATAACACCCGCATTACCAATAACTTATCAAAGAAATAAAAAATCGATCTATTTATTGAAAGGCAAAAGTATATAAACCGATTAGATTGTCAGTTGTCATAGCACCCAATATGAAGTTATCAGTAGCAGGAAAAACTTTGTAAGGTTTATATGTACCATGTTTCCAGGACTTCAAGAACAGGTTCCAATGCTCTCTGAAATATTCTATCAGTTTTATGGAAATGTCCGTTTTTGCCTTTATATCCTATGCTGAAGTTTGCAGTCCTACGTGAGTTCCAAGAAATAATCCAAACCAATATGCTTATTTATTGAAACTTTATTGTAATATCAATTTCGTAATAACAGTTAATATTTAACAATAGCTTAATATTAAGTATAAAAGCATGATAAACATATATAAAATCTTATTAACTAAATTTTTTAAAAGTTGTAAAGACACTTACCCAGACAAAGTTGTAAATACAGTTGTTTGTACTTATGGATTAGGTTACGTTTATGTTATGTACGTAGCATGTGGCATTTACATTAATAAACATATTGCTTACTCAACATACTACCGCCGTTTTACAAAAAAATTGAATAATTTTCATTAATTTAGTTGTATGGTAGTGCCATAACGGAACAAATACACAGTCGTTCACAAACGTCAGCTAAAATAAAATCAGTTTCACTTCGGGATTTTACTAAGCACAAGTGTAATTTAAGAAATAATATTTAGGTTTATACATTTTCTCTTTTCATGCGAGATATTGAGTTACAAATGATCCTTAAAAACAAGCATCATTGACACTATATTTTGCATAATATCATCACAAATGTTTAATCCCAGTTTTGCCAGCACAACTCCATAAGGTCCCTGTGATACACCGATACCTCTCATAGCTTGTAAATACCTTCTTGCAATTCTACCCTTGACTTTAAACTTAAATATTTGGATGCAATATATTTGATTTTCATACATTTTACCTTCCATGTAAGTAAAGATCAACGCTACAGCGAAACCACTTACCGTCATCACTGGCATAATTAGATACGTCACAAAATTTAAACGTTCAATCATTTCAAAAGTAGCGTATCCTGAACAACTTGAAATAAGTGTACCTAAAAATATTAGAATCGTAAGGAAATTCCCAGTTATTTCATCATACAACAATATACATATTTGTAGGGATCTCATAGAGTTTCTCAATCTGTAAAACGTTGATAAACTATTTGAGTAACTAGTACACTTTAAGAAGTTCCTACTATGGACTTTAAGTTCAAAAGAATAAATTATCAATTTGTCTATATATGTCACGCAAAACGCGAGCATAGACATGAAATACGACGCATCGAGAAGAATTGAAGATCCATAGATAAAACCGGCAACAATTTTAACCACTATATTTCTTCCAAATATGAGCTGCACAGGGTCAAAGTCAATTACGAGTGGAAACGCAGCCGTTCCCAAAGAAAACACAATAACACAGGCAAATAAGCTATACACAAAATGTTGCAAACATTGATTCCACAAATTATTGTTGTGTTTCAACGGGATATATTTGCACTGAAGATTAATAGCCGAACGAATTGTTTTGTTCTTTTGAGTAATGGTCAAACCGCTGCTGAAAATTAGCAACAAAGACGTCGGAATTAATGAATATATGATTCCCTCTTCAATGTTGAAGATCGTATAGGATTCCCAATGAAAATATAGCCATATCCAACGATATATTGAGAACAACAAAACAAAATATAAGCAGCCTTGACCATGATAAGTTAATAGTTTATTCAAGTTACTTCCAAATTTTAAATTTTCAACTAATTCTGAATGTATGCCATTATAGAGAACTCGGTGCGGAAACGGGATAATTCTTTGAAAAACAGAATGAGCTTTAAAGTAAGCTTGGATTGAAGACATGTTTGGCAACTTGTTGATAGTTTTGGAGAAGCAGTTTATCGAAGTATTTTAAAACAGTTTTAGCAGACAAAAAGGCAAATGTCGCAAACAAAAGTTAACAAGTGAGAACCAAACGAATGAAAACATTTTATGTGACCTTCACTCACTAGTCAGTAGTAGATGCTTTAGTAGTCCAGAATTTGAAAGAAATTTTCCAGTGTCTAGGTTGTGCTATAACCATATATAATTTCATGAACCCCGCCTTTAGGAATATGACGTTGCTTCATGATTTCTGAAACAAACAAGCAATTTTAGAATGGTTAACCTTCCATTTTAACGCTAAAAAATAGTTTTTGACGATTTCTTCCCTCCGTTATTTCTGTTCTGTTAATATTAGCAGCGCATTTAGTCGCATGTATTTACTAAAACGTATAATTCAGCTAATAAAATGAAACTCGACTTTTGATGCGAACTTTCTCAAATTCATTCCTTAATATTGGGCAATATTCTTTATAATGAATAAAATTCGAAAGATCGATGAACTATTGATAACATTTAATTTTCCACTACCAATTGTTTCATGATGAAATAAAAATTTCAGAGGATGTAACTTTAATCGACCGTAACGTATTTTTAATCACAGTTTTATCATTTAATATTTTCAAAACAGCTAATTTGGAAAGTTTTTTTTGTAATTTAAAAATGTAGACAGAGCACACCAATTATATTTTTGGATTTTCCAGCCATTTGTTGTTTAAAAAACATTTGCGTGAGTGTTGCTAACAGAAATATTGATTGGTTTCGACCAAGCAATTAGTTATCATTTATACAATCAAGCTGTTACTAGACGACTTAAGTTGCTATACCTTTCCTTTATTATTTTACAACAGAAAACAGAACAAATACCATACAAAGCATTCCAATATATGTTTACATTTACAAACTAAAAAATACCCATATTTACAGATATCGCACAATTGCTCTGCACACTTAAGTTTTAAAACATACTCTTTTCAAATAAAATTCAAGAAAAATAGATAATCCGACGAAAAATGTTGTCATCAATTTTTTCCGGCAATACAGGTTTCTATAGGACTTCCTGGCCTTTTCTGTATTCATATGGACAATAGCAGCACTCCCGCAGAAACAATTGCTCCAGTTTTGTTTTCACCATCAGAGTTTCTTTTGCATTTCAGCTCACGACAGTCTCGCCAGACATTTTGTTCCCACCAAACCTGCCAAACTGGTTTGTTCCTTCAAACATGCATTATTCAATCGCAAATGAACACGGGTATACCGACTTTTTGGAATTTCATGGACTAAAATTCACGAAGTATTGTCGACCATACGACATCGGGATAATAATTCTGCAAGACAAATCAACAGCTCAAAACAAAGAGACTCTTTACATTCGTCAACGTCACGCTCAATCTTCTATATCTATCTATTTTATCTTCAATATTTCTATCACTTTCATTTCATACCAATTTCAATGCAACGAGTTATTTTATGTCAGAGAATGGCCCGCGGTACCTTTCACTTGTTTTCTCAAACCCAGCCATGGCTGTTGACCTCAGTACAGAGATTTGCACAGTCGGGACTAGCATTTAAATGGAATGAGAGGGCAAAGTAGGCAGAAGCTTTATATTTTGATCGTGTAAATGGCACTAGAGCGAAGATTTTACCTCCAGATCTCATTCAACTTTCAAAGTTATCCAACCTAATGCAGCTGGGATTGTCAATTTACATATTTGGTTTCGTTTGTTTGATGTTTGAGTGCACATATCTACTAATTGCACAAACGTTATTACTAAAGGCAAATTAGCTTCTATCTACATACGGCCGAGCAATTAAGCATGTCTGCCTCATGTTAATGGTATATTTTTTTAACTAAAATTGTTCATACCAAAACAATTGTCTTCTCTAATTACATTTTTATTTGAACGACAAGCTCATGCCGTCGTGTCGTGTTTGTGCATAAACTACTTTTGATCAACCGCCTACATAATGTTTTACAATAAGACTTTACCGTCGAACTGCATTGAACTCTCATAGCTTTCAAATCTAATGCAGCTGGGACTGTTTGACTATATTTTTGGTCTCACAATATTGGTAATTGAGGGAACGCAATTAGGACAAATAAAGTTCCATCCATTTTAAGTAATTAGGGTGTTTACTTTTAAAATTTATTTTCCAGTTTCAAAATTTCTCCTTTATTGATTAAGCAGTCAGATACTTCAATTAAAAGATAAGCTTGCTTGGTTTATGAAATGTGGACTTTGAAAACTGCTTCACCCACATTTCTTGCAATGAGTAGATTTGAACTTTCTCTAATTTACTACCTTGGATGAAATCCTAATTTCTTCTTGATTCCATGCTTTATGTGGCACAGTCTCTTCAGGCGTTCTTAAACGTAATATTTTTTGTAGCTTGAAAAAACATGAAGACATGGTAGGTTATTTTGTTGCTAATGCCTTGAAACTAGAAACCTATCTAGTGATATATCACAGATGTCATCATCATTATTATTGATAGTCATCACCGTTAGGTAGGCGTCCACTAAATTGTTTGTTATTAAAGCCAGTGGTACAAATGAACACGTCGTTTATGTTCGTTACAAATTTGTTTAGCATGTCCAAGTTAATTTATATAATATATATGGCAATCTATTGACTACAAAATAGTTATTACTAAAAATGTATTAGCTTTTAATTACCAAGTTTACCAGAGCCAAGTAAATGAGCATGTTTGATTTTTTATCACAGTATATCATTCTAAAACTAAAATTGAAAATCCTAAATGCAATTATCTTTTCTAATTACCTGTTTTTAAACAAATTATTAATGCAAATTAGTGCATAAATTACATTTAATCATTTTTTTCAAATAGTGTAATTAAAAAAGCATTAAATATTTTTAAATATTGTTTGTCAAGAAAAACTTTATACATTTATATATTTATAAACATTAATTCACTTTTCGGAAGTTTTTTAGAGATTTTTAAGGTGTTATGGCAAGAATAATGGCACAAATTTTTACCTAGAGTAACGACACAACTTGTTTTTTTAAACAAGTATCATCTGACATTTCAGTAACATTCCAACCTAAAATTTATTACCTCTTGTCAACCAGAAGTGGTTTGTTCTATCAAACCTGCATTGAAACGAATAATGAGCAAGTGTAAATTTATTTTTTCCAGTATCACCAACTTAACTTTATGAAACATTGTCGCCAACATGATATCGTTCTGTTATTTCTAAATTTCTTAAACACATTTGTACAGAAGACGTTTCGAGCAACGGATTATTAGTAAAAAACAATCGTTAAAGAATTTGCATGAATTTCATTTTTTTGAATTCCCTCTTATCAGCTCAAGAACTACATTTTTCCTTTCCTTCATTGCACATACATAATCAGCTCCATAGAAGTAACTTGAGCAATTACTATGGGATCCCGAGTGATAGTTTTTCCATTATTTTACAAATTGCAGCTTAGAAAGTTTTCACTGTTGCATAAGAATTACTTCGGTTTTAACTTTTAATCTAGAAGGACCGGTTTCTACGCTTCTTTTCCCCCTAAAAACTCGAGTTTACCTGAAAGTCATCAATTTAGTCAACGTTTTAAATCGTAATTATTAAGATTATGAAAAATAATCAAATATATATGTAGAATGCTGGTTGTATACAGTAGCATGATTGTAGTGTGTTTTTCATAATGCAAAGATAATTATGAGCAGAGTGTGGAACAGAATAGGACTGCTTTCAAAATTTCATTTATTGCTGTCGATATTATTGGTGGTGAATATAAGACAGTAAGCCTCGGGGTATTTTATTCAAAGTATTGTTCATGTAACTATTAAGAGAACGGTAAGCACCAAAAGTAAAAGACGAATAACTGGACGTAAAACTAATGAGCTTGCTTACGTAGCAATGGGAAATTAATTAATTACGAGCATATCACGAGTTACATGCGATGGGTATTATTGACCAGCGCAGCAAGGCTAATATCGAATTGGTTTTCAAGGAAGCATGATAGCAGCTACATTAGCATTCGCTGTGTCTTTCTAATAGCTAATGAATTTCTGATTTATTTTCCCAAAAAATCGGGTTTCTGTGTATATAGCTGAAAACAACATCTAACTTATTAAATTTTTCAAGTCGCAACTGCGGATGTTGTGAAGGCTTATTTAATATTTTTAACAAGTTTTTAAACAAAGTTATTAAAAAGTACAATAAAAACGGACAACATTATCACACGCTCCCTTCATAGAACAGAATAACACAAAAGCAACAAATAAAAACCTGGAATTCTATAGAACTGATTTAGTTTTTAAAACATTAAAACGGTAGGGTAAAAGAGTTATTTTATTCTTTTGAAAATTTGTAAAAGCAAAGTTTTAATATCAATATAGTTCTACGCTATTACCGGTAAAACAAAAAAGTTTTAATTGAGTTAGTGAAATCTTATGAACATATCTAAATTTTATATAAAAACATACAAAATCGTATTAAGTTTTTGACGAAAACCAAAATTACATTTGCAATTGCCTTCACCAAATCACCGTTTACGTCCATTAAATTTTATCCTTTTAGAGCAGTGTAAACAATATTCATATACTATAAGCTTAATTTATTTACCAATCTTGAGTACATTTTTCAACAACTCCAACCACTTTGCAGACATTGCACGCTAATGAACCCTACAAACTAAGTCTTTCAAAAACTCTCAAAGAGTAAAACGTAGCTGGTTACTATGAAACTTTTAAAAATGACTTCTGTAAATTCTGTTTCCTCAGTGTTGGTTTTTCTATGGTATGTGGGGATTTTCAGTATCCCTTAGGCCAGTAATAATACGCTGGCAGAAGCATTCGGACCACTTTTGTTTTCACCAGAGAAATATATTTTACATTTCGGCTCAGTCAGCCCTAATATTTTGTTTCCAAAATACTATCGAAACAGGTTTGATTTATCAAACATGCATTTTATTATACCAAATATACATGTGTATTCTAACTTTTTCGAGTTTAATCGACAAAAATTCATGAAGTATTGTCGACCCTATGATATCGTTTTTGTATGGCTACAAAATCATTCTGAGGATAGAAATAAGAGGCGTCTGTACATTTACAATCCTCAAGCTGCCCGCATCACATCAATATTTCTACTTATTTCTAGGAATAAAAATTTCGACCAAACAAACTATTTTATGTCACACGTGCCGTCCCTTAAAATTATCATAACTTTGTCGAAAATAAAACTCAACACAATCAGCTTACTCTGCAACAGTTATTGCAAAGAAAATATTGGATATGAAAGTATTTCTGAAGTCTCCAATATTCTGAAGGAACCTATTCGATTCCATAAATCATTTTTTATACATGGCCAAGGGCACACT
>JAQIXX010007590.1:0-10616 GCA_034700605.1 Willowsia nigromaculata | reverse complement strand
TTGTCCTATGGAAAGGATGACCGGGGAAAAAGTGTCCGTGGAAAAATGTGTTGTGGAAAAATAGTCACCAACCCTGGTCATACACCTTATTAAAAATCGTACGAAATGCCTCATCCTGATTATGTTTACCAAACTTTTAGAGCAACACAATTGATTCAGTTTGCGTCTGCATGTTTGGATTGCAGAATGCCAAGCCAAGTCCCAGCTTTGTACAGTCACCGTTTTCTAACAAGGAACAAAGTCAAAAGAGAAAAAGAGAATGTAGCAATTTTTAACTGACAACAGCTGTATTTCTGGTGTTTATCCACACCTGTTGATTCTCATTTCACAACAAAAACAAACGCAGGGCATAATATGAGAGTATATAAACAAATAGTAAAAGTTTTTTAGCTGAAAGTTTTCGTATTAGTTGTTATTTGTGATTACTTATTTTATGCAGTTTACAGTATCAATATTTTCATAAGTGCTTTTAGGTAAACTTATATGTCGTTATAGTGACGGATTATATTAATGACGAATGAATCAAATTCATTTAGCAGTATCCTCTTATCAAAATCCCTGCTGAATCCCAAATTAATATAAAGTAAACAACTAAATATTATCGTTATCACTAGCTTAAAGTGACCCTAAGCTACCCCAAGGGAATTTTTATACCAGGCAGTTTTCCTGGAGTCTTGTGACAATATATATAATTGCAGTTGATTAAAATCCTTTCGTTCAAACAACACAAATTGATTTACAATTTCTAAAATTCAACAAAACCACATTCACATTTATTTATTCCCCTTCAGCATTGATAAAATGGACGGAATTCGTGGTCACATTCATCCTCTCCAAGATCCACACGTAAATTAGACACTTATTTTACTGTTAAAGACTAAATATTTGTAGTATTTATTTGTAAACATAAATACTGATCTTTTTACGCAAACAAGAGTACATGTGTATTCAAAAGTATGCATGTTTTTAGGATCCAGTAAGATGAACTAAAATTATTCAAATTTCATATTCATTTACAGATACTAAAGCACATTTTCAAAGGTTTCCATGGATCTCAGCTGAAGAAATGTCGACGAGTATGTAGAGCTTGGCGTCAGGGCAGCACAAATGCTTTTCGGGATGCTGTTAAAGTGAAAATTGAATGTGGTGATGATGGCAGAGGAATGTCCGAATTTCTTGAACTAGTTCAGAATGAATGGAGCATCTTCTCAGAGTCGCCTTTTACAAATGTTTTTATACTCAGTGACGGATTTGCCAATAATCCAGAATTTTGGACTGTTTGTGGGAATGGCATCAAAATTCTAATATTTGAAAGACTAGGATTTCCGAATTGTGATACCCTTCTTAAAATCATTTTCAAATTTTGCCCCAACTTGGAGCACCTTCATCTAAATTCTGTTGAAATTGGTGGGGAGCGTCAGCCTACTGAATGGAATTCCCCACCACCACGTTTCGCAGTGAATAAGAACCTCAAATCATTGACCCTTCATAACCTCACTGGTTTTATTCCCTGGTTGATAGTTTTGGGTCACTTTCCATCACTTGAGGTTAGCTATAAATATTAAGCTTTTAATGTCACGCAACTTTTAAATAAACTGAATATACTTGAATAAACTGTTGATTTAAAACTTCAGAATATAAATGTGAATCTCCACAACCAAGAGAGGGATGACTTCTTCAGATCCCTTGTAACTCACCGATTAGATGACGACAGCTTGTGGAAACTTAAAAAGCTAGAGTTCAGTTTTGACAGCATTGATGAGGAACATGGTGCTTTTGATCTGTTTGCAAGAGGGAACCTAACATTGGAGGAACTTACCATTAGAAATATTTTTCACGGGGGACACGTAACCACAGTTCAGAGGATATTATCAGCTCATTCAAAATCCCTCAAGAAACTTGCTCTAATTGTATATGAAGATGTGAGGGAGGATATTTTCCCATTACCAAACAATGCAACTTTGGAGAAGGTTCAGGATCTCTGGTTGGAATTTCGCACTACAATAAACTTAAATATTCTCGTATTTGTTCCAAATTTCAAGAAACTCTGTCTTCAAGTGGGAGGGTTCCATGGAAATTTGAGAATGAGTGATATCATCGTATCGAGTTGTACAGAGTTACGGCTTAGTTATCCTTTCGCAAGCAATATTAGGAGGGTTCATGGATGTTTCCCAAATTTGGAGGTATTGGAGACAAAGTACGCTGACAACAGATCATTCTCTGTGATTTGTGAGCTGTGTCCAAAGCTGCGATCGTTATGTCTCCATGCCAGTTATGTAGATGATTGTGGGATTACTGGTTTGGATGCGGAGGATGTGGAGAGGATAAATAGGGAAGGAGTGGAAGGATCCTGGAGGCCAATTACTGTTCCAAGAGCTAATCTATCTTCGTTGAAATGTGAGTATTTTCGAACAAGTATTTATTTATTTTTTATATTTTCAAGATTTATATCGACCTGTCTTTGGATCTTTAGATCTGCAAAAGTTTCAGATAACTTGGAGACCAAACTTAAAGTGTTTAGATTACTGCGCTGCCATTTGTGGTGTTGAGCAGGTTCCTCAACTGAAAAATTTGAACGTGGCCACTGTAGGATGCACAGAGGTGCGAACATTTTCAAAATAAATCTAATTTGTGATGGGTCCGTTGAATTACATTTGTATACTTTTTTTATTTTCAGGGTGGCAAGATAGCATGGGAGAAATTACATGCTCAGTATTCATGGACTCTCCCAAATCCATAAAAATTATTTAAGGATTTCAAAAATATTTATTGGTTATGGTCATTCTTATTTTTGTAGTTTTATATGATAGACAATTAATGCAAATATGGAATTGTATTCCATATTTGAATTTGAAACATTTTCAATAAAGAGATTGTAAAATTTATTGTCTAGTATAATATTTTTATAAACGAAGTACAATTTACTTTTGACGTAAAGAAATTCAATTAATGTATAAAATTTAGCAGAATATTCTTAGACAACTTTCTTCAAATATCAAGCTTATGCATTTCACACACCGGACGCGAATAAACGAAAAAATATTTATTGCGATATTTAGCTCAAATAAATGTTTTCAAGACTTGTTTACATGTTTACATCAAAGCCAAAATTTTATGTTATATTTAAATAGTAATCTTTGTTTCCATGAAAACATTAATCGGCAGTAAATAGCATTTTTCAACCGCTTTAAAAAAATATGTAGTGTAAGATATTTTTATTTAGTTGTTTTTACAAAAGATCATCATTATACATATGCATATGCTTTGTACAATTGTTATGTTAACACCTTAGAAAATGTATCATATGCTTTGTACAATTGTTATGTTAACACCTTAGAAAATGTATCATCTCTAAATATATATTAGCAATATAAACGTTCATTTTACTCAAACATTTTTAGAGTACGATTTGGTTAGTCTGAGATTCAATTACAAAATTCACCCAGCTCCACCATTTTCTTTTGACAACTGACAATGAATGTGAGAACTGAGAAACCACATTCTCACAGTAGAGCAAATGTATTTATTTCCGGAGAGGTAAAACCACGAAAATTTTAAAATTTGACAAAAATTAAATCAAAATATTACCCTCTTAAAAGCATCGCGTTTAGCCCAAACCGCATGTCTGTATCATTTTTCAAATGGGAGTTATGGAAAATTTAAGTTGTAAAAAGTAGTACTAAATTACTCCTAAACTACAAAAGATATTGAAATGGGTCTATGAGATGAGACAGGTAGGTCTATAGGTCTTACTCAACTAAAAAATTGATCGTGGCCCATCGAGGATGCTCAAAGGTTAAAATATTTTAGAAAATATTTTTGAGCTTGAATTTGTAATTTGTGATGTGATGACATGTGCTTGCTTATTTTGAATTTCCAGGATGCCAAAGGAATGTGGGAAAAGTTGCTTGCTAAATACCCATGGATTGAAGTAAATTTAAAGGATTATTAATTCCAAAATGTTTGCTTGTTTTTTAGCTAAATACAGTTGGTTACACTCTGCCACAGATCATTTGTTTTTCATTTTCTATGATGTTATAATGTAACAACATTTTTTGCATATGAAATAGATTTTTGCATTAGTAGCGAATAAGTTAAAAATGTACAAATATTTGATTTAGTACTTTGCTATGACAGATATACCTGCAATATAAAATACCTGTAATAATAATGTATGCTTGGATGGAAAATCTTTTTGTATTGACTAGAGTTGATTGGTTTTAAAATAAGTTTCAGCTATTCGGTAGAATTAAGTTAAATAGCCAAAGTAGTTTTAGCATAGTAGAATTGTTTTTAATAAATGTTTGCAATTGCTTGAATGGCTTGGCACTTTGTATGTTATGTTAGTTATGTTTTAAGCAATACTTCCAGGTATTTTATTGAACATAAGATTTAAACACTTCTATTTTGTTTTCCTAAGTATATAATAATATAATTCCATAACTTAATATATCAGATAAGCATAATAATGCTGTTTATGTCCCCTGTGCGGACTTACGAAGCATTAATGATGTGATAAGATATTCAACAAAACATTAACACTTACATTTATTACTAATTTAAACACTACTTAAAATTTGAACAAAATGTACAAGCTCAACAGTTACAGCTAAAAAGCGAAGCAGAGAAGATGTATTATTTCAATCAATGAAGTGATAAATTAGGCTGTACATACAGTTGTACTAGTGTATATTTACAAGGCATGCATATATTGCAACATAAGCTAATCAGGCTTTTACCAAGGTTGGCTGCATGAGCTTGCAACACTTCCTTTAATATTATCAAAACCGAGCATATCACGCCAGCAATGTAAACATAAAACACGGTTTGAAAATTTGACTTTAGGGATATTGAAGCGACGAGGTTATCGATTGCACTGTTATTTCTTGTAAATTCAAGTCTCTTCCCTGAAATATCTCTCCTGAGATGAGCCTTTTCCACTTGCTTATATATCCCACTTTCAATTAGTATGACAAACATGGAAATCAAGTTGGAACCTAAAGGACGATAAAACTGCCACGTGATATAGGTGTCCTCAAAGGACTGATTGCCTTTGAAGAACTTTGTTCGATAATTTCTCGTAAGATAACTTTCTTCCTGATCAATGTAACTCGTTTGGGCTATTAAAACATTTCGATCCTCGCAATTAACGATTTGAGACTCCACTGCAGATGCAAATGATAAAGTGACATTGTTGATTGTCCTGGGTGGCACCCAGTAGTAATCACTTTTTATCATTTCTATGACAAAGTCTACAAATTCCACTGTATATCCTACGATTGCTTCATACTCTGGAAGAAAGCTCAAATACGTAATTTGAAATGCCCGACCTGATAAAACTGTCGCAATTCTAGGCAATTTTATCGGAAGGGTTTCATTTTCTGCCATGGGATAGGAGTCCCAAAACGATTCTAAAGTTGCCTCTCTTGACATATTCGATTGTTGCCACTTCTTGTTAAGGTTTCCTTGAAATTCCGAATAAATTTTTCCACAATTCTTTCGCTGCAATTTGTCTGTACATTGTAGCTCATAAAACGAAATGAGACTGGCTGATTTGGGCGAGGCTGCAACCGCCCCTGTTGTAACAATGCCTTTGTATCCATTTGTCACGATCAACGCAAGAAATAGCCATATTGATATAACTATTTTAACACCCTCATGTCTGTTCCAGTTGCATGAAATAGAGGGTCCATTTTCCAATAAAACTCTATAGATATAGAGAAGAATGGAAGAAGGGCTATTATCAAAATGGCTGATTTTGCCAAATGGTAATTGAACAATCATCACGAAAATTAGAATGCAGATTCCCAATCCTAGCCAAAGGTTCCATTGTAAGGGCTCCAGAAAATATGAAAAACTGACATGCTCACTGGAAAAGCATGTGAGAAAGTTGTAACCCTCACGTCCAACGAAGATGATTGTATCAAAGTCTAAGCCAGCCAAAAGAAGGTTGCTATCAAGGTTGTCCAAACGCTTCATCACTTCTAGTAACGGGAGTCCCGAGATATCATTGTATCCTTTTATTCCTTTCCGAGATTGATATATAGTCGTGTTTCTTCCTACCATATTCAATATCAAATTTAAAATTACAGATGAAAACTTATACTTTTGTCCTTCAGGAAAGAGATAGATGTTTTGCTGTGATTGGTATTGGACCAAATCCGGAAACTCCATACCAGTTTCCAAATATTCATGAGATAATTTTACCCCCCAGTGATGAGGCAAACCGTACACACGAATCACATTGCTAAACGTGTTTGGATCTAACAGGTTGAGTTTTGTGTGGTTGAAATGTTTATAAAGGTATTTTGGTGTTGGTTTACAAAAGCTACATATATAAATTTGTTGGCAATTCTTAAAACTCAAGATTTGCATTGCTTCCTTACTAGTGTGACAGTTTAAAATACCTGCATTATTAAGCGTGTGCAAGTTTGTGTAATAAAGTAGCTCGGTTGAGTTCAATGGGGCGGTAAAGTTTGCATTCACTAGATTAATATAAATGAATTTAAGTTTTGGAAATGTTTCAGCCAGGCTTTTTAAAGCATTTGTGGCCTCCTCAACTGGAAAGTATGAATAGTTTATTTCATCGAGAGTAAATGTCCAGGTGGTTTCTTTTGGTAGTAGAATAATTCCGTAACTACATGTTTGGCGTGGATGCTGAAGTACATTCCAAATGTATGTATAGTCCTCATCGGGTGTTATATTTTTTGCCATGTTTGACAAAATCTCATTGGAGTCATATCGAAGTTTAAAAATTGATGGGACTGTGATGTTATTTACGAAAGGAATATAATGTCTATTGATGGTGAAAGTTTTTTCAAATGATAACCTGGAAATTGAAGTATCGTGAGAGTAGTGAGTGTTTCGGGAGAAGATATGAATATGTGAACAGAAAATGTTGGAAAATAAGTCCTCCAAGTTATAAATATCTTGAGTTGGAAGGTATACAACTGTGTCAAGTGGTGTAGAATTTATTGGATAACTGCTTGCAACTGCGGCAATTAAAATTAAAGTAAAATAGTCCATTGTGATAATTTTGTTCAAATCTTGAAGTAAAGATTATCTTAATGTACTAGGTTGTTTTACTTAAAGCTGGGTATCAATAGTAGTTTCTTGACAATTCTGATGCTATCTGGAAAGGACACACATGCCCATAGTAATGTTCTTGCTCAACTAGGAGTAATAATTAATTAAACTTTCCGTTATGCTATTCCACGTGTAAGTAATTACTCTATTAAGTTCCTAAGTAATTGTAACTTTTAAGGTAGTACGAAAACTTAATCCTTTATACAACAAATGCTTCACATTATTGATCATTTTCAGCCTAAAATCTAGAACTAAATATGTTTTAACTAAATTGTTGGTTTGTGTATTGTATGTACGTGTCAGGGTACTATACTTTCTTTAGTATGATGTTGCAAGGGGGAAATGTGGTACGGCATATGTAACTACAATCTTATTTGTGTTTCACCTGCACCTGTATACCTGTAGACATGGCATAAGTAATCACTCATCATAACTAATTATATAACCAACCAATGCTGTCCTTTCGTCAGAGAACAACGTTCCCTACATCTTTGGTAGTATGTTATAAAATGATTATGGAATGTAAAGAAAATTTGCTCCTTAAAAACGCTTAAGTGATTAAGCATGCCACGTAGTGGAAAGTAAACTTTTTAATCGATGATTAAAAATGGGAGTGATTCGAAGTTCAAGATATTTTGGCTATAAATATTAATTTTAATAGATGTATGGCAATAGGGATTTACTCTTAATTTTACGAACATGCAAACGGAAACAAAAATATTCAGTATTAGTATAAACCTATATTGTAGAAACTAAGGACGGTTTATAATATCATTTACTACTACACTTAGGATTTTCTGCAGTCAAGAATTTATATTTCCGATATTTGAATGGATGAATGAATGGCTTTGCAGTGTCTCTTCTGGCAGGTTTTACAAAAAGCTTTAATTTTATTTAGCCCTTCAAATAAAACACTGAGCCTTACTGCCTTGGTACATCATGCAGGCTAAAGTTTTAAATGGTAAATTGATTAATTTAAAGATAAACAAATTTTATAATTTAAATTTAACAAACATTCGTGCTCAATAATTAAAGATTGTTACACTTACTGCAATAGGTACGTTTTTCAACGTTACTTAAAGGAATGTTTAGATTTGCATATCATAGTAAGCCAAGTAAGTTTGGAGATATTTAGCTCCGATTTAAGTTTAAAATATAACAATGACATTTCTATTGGAACATTCAATAGATCTTTCAGAATGATTCGTACCTTCTTACACTTGACTATTAAAATTTGGTAAGCATTTGTTACAAAAATTTTAAAAGATTCTGCACATATTAAAATCATGGCCAAAGATATTCCAGCAATGTAAACATAAAAAACTGTTTGAAAATTCGATGCTAACGATATTGGTACAACTAGCTCTTCATATGCACTATTATTTCTTGCAAATGCAAGCCTATCCCCAGACACTCCTCTCCTGCGATAAGTCTTCTCTACTTGTTTGTATATGCCGCTTTCAATCAATGCGACAAACGAGGAAACTAAATTAGAACCTAATGTTCGATCAAACTGCCAAGTTATGTGGGTCTCCTCAATGGACTCATTTCCTTTGAAGAACGTTTTGGTCCGGTAATTTGCGGCAAGATAGCTTTCTTCCTGGTCAATGTAACTTGAATAAGCTACAAGAACATTCTTGTCGACACAACTTACGATTTGTGATTCCACTGCAGATGCAAATGACAAGGTAAAGTTATCTTTGACTCTTTGAGGTATCCAGTAATAATTGGCTTTGTATAACTCTTTGAGGAGATTTATGAAGGTTTCTGTGTATCCAACCATATTTCTAAAATCTTCTGCATGCCAAAAATTTCAAATTGCCCACTTCGCCGCACAAAAAGTATCCTCAATGTAGGCGAGTACTCCCCTGTTTCATCTATGATATTCCACAGCTTATCAATATTTTTTGCAGAAGATAAGTTAGTAGATCGTTCCCATTTTTGCAAGAGACTTGACTCCAAGCCCGTGTAAATTCTTGCACAATTTGCCATTGTTGACTTATCTGCACATTGTAGCTCGTAAAATGAATTGAGACCAGAAGATTTTGGAGATGCTGCTACGGCTCCTGTTGTGACAATACCTTTATACCCATTTGTCACAATCAACGCTAGAAGAAGCCAAATTGACACGATTATTTTTAGACTATTGTGCATTTGTATCTTATCTGGGATAGATGGTCCATTTTCCAGCAAAACTTTGTAAATGTAGACGAGAACTGAAAATCTGCTGTTATGCAAATAGTTGATTTTCCCCATGGGTAGATGAACGACGGTCACGAGGATAAAAACGCAGGTTGACAAACCCAACCAAAGATTCCACTGAAGTGGCTCCAGAAAATAAGCAATTGAAACTGACTTGTTCATTTGAAAAACATGTAAGGAAATTGTAGCCCTCCCTTTCAACCTCGACGATAGTGTCAACATTATAATCCACAAGGGTATCTCCATCAATGTTGTCCGAGCGCTTCATAATTCTTAGAAATGGGAGTCGTGAAAAGATACAAAGTTCTTCGATACTTCACTTTTCCCATCATTATATATGGTAGTGTTTCTTACTGTCGCATTTAACATCAAATTTAAAATTGCGAATGAAAAATCAAGTTTTTCGTCATCCCGAAATATAAAAATGTTTTGCTGTGCTTGATATCTTGACAAATCCACTGCCATCTTCACGACGAATGTTTTAATCTCCCATTTATCAGGTGCACCATACTTATCAAGTAAAGAACTGAACGCATTTGAGTTAAAGAGGTTAAGTGCTGTTTGGTTTGGATGTTTATAAGCGTATAGTGGCACCGGCTCACAATAACTGCATATATAAATATGTTTGCATTCCTGAACAGAAAGTTTTGAAATATATTGGATTGCTCTAGTGTATTTGCACTGCAGAATGCCGGCATTTTTAGCTTTAAACTGCGTTGTGTAAGCACGCAGCTCATTTAAATGAAGTGGAGTTTCTAACTCCTCGTTTTTCAACTTGAGATAAACATACTTGAGATTTGAAAATGTTTCAGTTACTTTTGTTAAATCATTTGTTGCTTCCTTGAATGGAAAGTAGGAATTTTTGACATTTTCCAGAGTAAATATCCAAAGCGAGTCTTTTGGCAATAGAACAACTCCATAAGTGCATAAGTGACGGGGATGGTTATATGCTATTTAAATTATCTTGTTCTAAATTCACAACTGTTGCAGTCTCCGACGAAGTGCTGTTGGAATATGCATCTCTGAATTCCGAATGTAATGTGATGTTACTAACGTGTGGGATGTAATATCGATTTACAGTAAAGGTTTTTGGAAAGGAAAGTTGAGAAGCTAAGGCGTCATGAGAATAATGAACATTTCGAGAGAAAATGTGAATGTGTGAACAGATAATGCTGTTGAGTATCTAAATCACCAAAACCATGAACTTCTTCGGTTGGTAGGCGAACTGACGTGCTATGTATCTTTATTAAGTGCCAGTGTAAACTGGTACTTTAGGAGAATGATGGTGGGGGGTGAGCAAATGTCTGTCTGTCTGTCTGTCTGTCTGT
>JAQIXX010007589.1:0-10618 GCA_034700605.1 Willowsia nigromaculata | reverse complement strand
GGAATTATCACCTCTTTGGTATTTTTCGCTCCAAAGAGCCTTCAACCGTTAAAATAGGGTGATCGATCCGTGATTTTAGGGTGACGAATAATTGGATGCCTTAACAAAAATACAAACTTCCTGCGGTAAAAAACACATCCAAGGTAAAATAGACCAAATATTGTGTTGTTTATTCACTCAAACGTACAGATATACATTGTTTCCCTTGCATTTAATAAAAGGAAAAGATAAGGCGTCTATTAGGAGGGGAGGCACGTAATAGGGGAAGGCGTCTATAGTAATCCGCCAGTTTTTTTTGGAGACGCCGGGGCGTCTATTAGAGGGGGTACATATGAGAAGGAGGGCGTTTATTTGAGATTTTACGGTATATTGAATATCTGCACAAGTATATCCTTCCCTTTTACTTCGATTGAGTTTTGTGCCTTCTTTGCAGTTTATGATTAAAATAAATTTTGATGTTACTAATTCAAAGTGTACAGGTGCAAGACTTACTGGAATATATAACTTTCCACTACAGATATTTCGTTCGTTTATTTAGAATTGATAATGTTTGTCATATTTGATTTGCGATCACGCGATTTGATGAAAAATTAATTTTCATATACCATTTTAGAAATGTTCTGCTGAAGGAACGAGATGCGGACTTGCAACCAGAAAAACATGTTTTAATCATGAGACAGCTGTAGTGAAATGAAATACCAAGGTTTTTTCATTGTTGTTCGGAAATGGTGAATTTGTAAAAATGGTTTGTTTTTCTTTTTTGCAGTTGAAAGTCATGGCATCGTTTGAAAAAAAAGGATTTTATGAGATTTTTGTGGATAATATATAGGAAACGTACCAAAACCGGAATTATATCAGATGGAGGAAATACGACTAAATTTAGATTTGAATGGTTGCCATCAATCCAATAAAACGTCGCTTGTTCAATGGATTGTCAGGAATGAGGTAACAGATTCTCACTAAAACATAAGACAACATTTTTGTACTCAAGACATTGTAAAAATGGTCTTGCTATTTGTTATATCTAATATCTAATATCTAATAACCTTATGTCTAATTATCTAATAATTATTGCAAATTAGTGCGGAAGTAGATGTATATATTTTTATTCTTCGCTCTGCTAGTTCCATTCATACGGATCTGCATTCATGTATTTATTCTAAACATTTTAAATCTAAGATAATTGACGTCTAACAACAACGTTTCCTTCACTACGACATTTCAGTCATTATTGGTGATATTTGAAACGAAAAGAAATGACTTGTTTTGTGAGATAATTCTCAAAATGAAACTTCGGTTAACCTGAAAAATTTGATCTATTCCAACAAAATTTTACGTCCACCGCAAATCACATTGTTTGCATGTCATGCAAAAAAGGCAAAATTGAAAAAGGCATTTCGCTGACTAGATTAGAAATTATTATTGATTTGTATTGCTTTTATGGCCGAGTCGTCAATGTTTTAGTGGAAAATCTATGCCAGATACCATCACAGGCATCAAATATATTGGGAAGAAACTTCCACAAAATTTATTTTAAATTGAGATTTGGGAGCTAGATTTACAAATACTCTGAAGACAAGAAGTCCAAGACTCCATGTGACAGATGCTTCAGCAAGGCTCGAGATTGTGAATGGGAATAAGAGCACGCAAACAATCATGATTGGAGAAAATGCAGTATATAATGGAATCGGGAGTTGTTCGTTTCTAAAGAAACGTAGTACATATAATTTGAAAGTCAGTTTGATTGCGCGTTTCTTAAGCTTACAAAGTAAACAGCAACTTGATGTGTTCATATCCATTCGTACTTTCTCAAAGTTTGGATTAATCTGGTGATCATAATCCTACCACAACTCTGGAATGTCTAGTAACGCCACTTTACTATAACAAACAGTGAAAATTACCGCTACAATCGTTGCTGTTAATCTTATTAAGCATTTTTACTCTTTTTCAGGCTTGTAATTATTTTTTTTTCACGACGAAAAATTGTGCTTCTAATAATGCCGTCTTCTTTATAAGTTTATTCCAATTTGTTTGTCACATTGTACGAAAAAACACGAATAGCACTTCCCAGTATTTTGATTTTTCCCAGTAGTTTTCGCCGTACAGACATAAAATTTAAACATTTAAGTGGGTTTTCCTTTTGGAACTATACGAACTCCAAATTTTTTCAAAGTTTCATTTTTTGTGCACAAAATTTCCGATTTAAAAACCAATTTCTGAAATTTTGGTTTCGACGATTTTACTCCTGCACGACATGTGTACAGAGTTTGGTTCTGCATGAACGGTAGCGATAACATATACAAATTATATCAGTTAGATAAATTCAACTCCGCCTTTAGAATGATAAGATACGTACCAGCCAAAGCCATCAAAGATATAACCAAAACCACGAAGGAATTACAAGCTCTGAAATAATGTGCTATCTTTTCGGTGGGAAAGACATGAGATATGTGTGAAGTGAAATGTGCGGGTTTGAATTACAAATTCTCTTAAGGGAAGGTGACGAACACACCATGTGATAGATGCTTCAGTCAGGCCTGAGAATGTGAATGGATATAAAATCACGTTCACGATCATGATTGTAGGATAGGCATCAAGTCATCACGACCACAATTACACACTCAAGGTCGTTACTGATCTGCAGATGTTGATTAAACCAACAGATTGGGATATCTCTATAAGGCACTTTGCTTTGACGAATTTACAAACGGGAATTAATTAGGTAAAAACTACTGGTGGTGAAAGTTACTGCTACTATCATGGTTTTCATTTGTTTTTATTTTACTTGTTTGTTTATGTCATTTTACTCAGTTTTTTTTCACGACAAAAAATTGTTTTTCCAACATTGCTAACCATTTTATAGTTTGATTCTAATTTGTTTGTCACATTGTTCGAAAAACTACGAATAACATTTCTTAGGATTTGATTTTCTCCGGGAGTTTTCGGGAAAAACATAAACTTTAAATGTGTAGGTGGGTTTTCCATTAAAACTGCATAAAATCCCGAAGTTTGGTTTTTTGTGCATAAAATACGTAAAGAATTAAAAATTGTAAGAACAAGGAAACCACCATTTGGAGATTCTCATTTAACATAACTTTGCCAATTCATGCATTTCAATCTTCATGTCAATTTACTATGTTATCATAGCTAGATGGTGAACAGTAAAAACGACTAATTTCATATATCCCGTCAATACATAATTTCTGCAAAAAAATTGAGCATTTTAATCGTAAATATTAGGCCTTCTAAGATATTAATACTATCTCCGTTATCCTACATATGAGTACCTTTTTTCAGAATCGACCTTGCACAGACGCTCAAAGTTTTGATTTAAACAATTTCATGTGTGATGAGAGCCCTATATAAGTGATGCTTATTGGTTAATAGCTTTCGTGCGTATCTCATTTTTTTAAAGTAATGAAATGTTTTATTGCTTCGTGTGGGCGTGTTGGGGACTATTTTTCTCAGAAACTAAATAAAATAGCAATACCATTCTACCTGCATTAGATACACCATAAATACTGAGATTACGCCTTTTTAATAATATGAAACATGTAAAATCTTATTTTTAAATAAATAAAAATATAAGCTTTTGTTATAGTTGAACGCCGACACGTGAAATGTCACGACAATTTTTTTATCTGGATTTTAAAAACTATTTTAATATATGTAATTGTGACATATTTCATATTTTTGAAAAAGACGTAATCTCAGTTTTTTATACTGTTTCGAATGCAGGTAGACTGGTATTTCTATCTTTTTTAGTTTCTGAGAAAAACAGTCCCAAATAGCGCACATGTCAAACCATTAAACAATTCATTATTTTCGTACACAATAAGTTACAGGCGAAAGCAATTCACCAAAAAGCATCACTCAAAGAGGGCTCTCATCACGCATGATATTGTTGAAATCTAAATTTTGAGTTTCTATACCAGGTCAATTCTGAAAAGAAGATACTCATACCTAACATTTCCTTGTTCATCATATCCAACACATTGTCGAGCCAAGCCAATCCTCAAATAATTTACATTGGAATATTTGAAATAAAAGCTGTAGAACGTTGAGCAATAACAATTCCTATAATATGCATGTTGAACTAAACAACCAATTCTATTCATTAGGAAAATTAGAAAAACCAGTCGAAAAGTATAACGAAAGGATGCCAAGCGTTTGACAAGTTTGGTAAAAAGTTATAGTCTTGTAGATATTTTCTATTTGTGTTGCTGTACGTATTTATGACTGCGGAATTAAGATTCATGTGTAAGGACAAATTAGTGCTATTGCAATCCAAACCTCACCGAAAATGCTTGAGACAACTGTAGTATTTGAGCTCTTGTGACCAATGTCATGTCAAATTTGCTAAATATAATCCAAAGTTTACAATGGAATAATATGAATAAATCGATATACTAGTAAAGTAACAAATTGTAAACAATAATTTCCAAGTTTCAATTCAACGGATAAATTATCATGTAAATAGAAAAATATAACTTGTGTGATATGATTCATACGTTTAAATCACAAAATTGACATTGCAAATCAAAACAAGAGAAAAAGAATTCATGCACAGTTGTCTCTCCGACTTTGGATGAGGCTTAAATAAGTTATTGGGAGCTGAATCCGTGTTCCAGCATTTGGAGTTCCCATGCATACAATAATAAAGGTTCTACTTATCATCCAAAATATGAACTAATTATTTTGGTGTCGCTAATTTTTCTCCAAATTTTAAGTAGTTTAATTGTCCCTTCTTTTAGGCATTTCCCATTTGGAAGATTTACTACAACCGGAACGAGTTACACTGATAGTGCTACATGGTGCCTGGCTTTGGGATAAAAGTTTTTCGTCACTATCTAAAATACACACATCACTAGTAGCGAAGTAATTGCCACTATTTTGAAGATTTTTATAGTGGTGTTTAACTTGGAGCTTTAGCCACTTGGTTTTGATAACAGAATCCCCCTCATGCTTTTTTCCAATTCTGACAAACCATTTGTCCAACTTGCATCAAGTAGTTGAACCGATATTGTATTCTGCAATTATGTATTTTTTCCGTTTCCCTTCATTACATACAGTAATACGTTAAAAATCATACGCCATATAGTACAGTTTCACGTAAAATAAAATTAAACGATATCGCAATCGATGATATCGATGTTGACTTCATTCGCACAAAAATTCGAGTACACGTAATTAGAGACACTTAAATTGTATCACATACACGGCTTTCCTATTTTCAAAACCTGATTCGCAAATTTCGTAATGCTAAAGTGACAAAATCTTATGTGCAGTATGACCTAAGATGCATGAGCCGAAACTAATTATTCTCCTGCCATGAAACCCTCCGATCAAGAATAAAATGCAAAGTGGACCTCCCGGGTGGGAAGCTTATGAACAATCATCTTCTCGTCCTAATAACCCATTTCTATATAATGCGAAAATATAAATTTTGCCAGAGTTGGATTTTGCATTGGACACAATATTTGACTATTTCTACCACGAAATAGCTATCTGAGTTATCCGAATTTTCTACTTGGTCATGTATTCATCAATTCTATTATAGGGTCACTAGGGCTGTACCGAGCACCGAGCTTAAGCTCGGTGCTCGGCCGAGTTTGGCCTTTTTTGTGATGCTCGGCCGAGCACCGAGCTTACGGTGCCTGCTCGGCAAGTTACCGAGCTTATAAAAACTCTTCTGAATTCGATAAAAGTTTGGAAATAATACAAAAATTATTGAATTTTTGATAAAATTGAAGAGAATTCGGATGTTTTAAGAGCATAAAACGTTCTGTTTGGTAAATTTAATGAATTTGTTAGGAAATTGCAAATTTTTTCAGGAATTTCCAGCTATATTTAATTATTTAAAGACTTTTTCTAAAACGAGCAGCTCGGTCGAGCTGCTCGGCCGAGCTTTTGAAAAAATAAATAAGTGCTTGACTCGGCCGAGTCGAGCTTTTGGTAGGCTCGGTACAGCCCTAATTCTGTCTGTCTTACACACTATGTTGCTAACTTTGTTTTGTTGAGACTTGTCTCTTTTATATGCATGTATACTGGTGTGGTAAATGCTGCATGTGTGATTTTGAGGTTTCATGGTGCGGTAGGAACGGTAGATAGACGAGTATAATATCCGAGCCGTTATGTGAGCGAGTAAAAACTGTTATTTTCCTTTCTTACTTGACATCACATTAAATAGCCTATTTTACTTTATTTAATGGCAGTTTTGCGGTCATGTCATATAATGGACAGTTGTCCTATGTGAATATCTACATGCTTCGTCGTGCCCGTCTTTGTGGGCTTGTTTCGGTGCTTTTGTATGGATCGTTTAGCACGAATGCCCTCACGTTTCCCACGCAGATGTTGTCTTTTTGATATTGGAAAATACTGAGAAGTTGGTGTGTGCAATTCGTTAATGATTATTTTCGACTTGTGAGTGGTAATACCAACATACACAACTAAAATTGAATGGGATAAGTAAATGATTCAATTTCAAAAAGAAAATTGAGAGTTTTCAATGTAGGAAAATTGGTTCTGACTCAAACTCATGTAGAAAGTTTAAAGGACTACTCGAAATGCAAAGGGATAAAAAGCATTAAACGCATTTTTACCAGCAATTAATGAAATAAAATTCGCACTACACTAGACGCAAATCAAAAGTTAATGTAACGACCTTATTCATATTAATGGTACTTCCGGTATCGCAATTTTAATCCAAATAAGCAGTCATTATTATAAAGTTAAACAATGTATAAAGTCGCATGTAACACGTGGCGTGATAATGTTAAAATATTTTGAGTTTATCAAGTGGTTTTACTCCACATTACAATACTGACTGTGACTACCTACCTAAATAATAATAATATGTAGCACAATTGTAAGCCATTGCCACACAACCCAGCACCACTGTTGCGTTCTCCTTCCCTGCGACCCACATTTCCTAATCCCTAAGAAATCCAAATAATGGTAGAGTCAAAATTATGGCCCATTTCCCTACGGTACACAGTAGTAAAACTAGAATCGTTACCATTAAAAAGAGAAAGTTTGCCTTTGCTGGGTAGCCCTCATCTCCTTTTGCGTCACTTTCCCCTTCGCACAAGAGAAAACTTGTACTAATCCAATATTATATATTATATTGCTACTGCCACGTCTCTCTGGCTTGGCTGGTTGGCAGAAAACAGACTAACTACCAGGAAAAGGCGCTACTTGACAGGGGGAGACTTTCATAATAAATTTGATATTTTTAGAAGTCTAATGCATTTGATAGCGTTACTTAAATATGCTTAAGCTGTGGACGACACACATTGGAGCACGTTGTGCGTTGCCAGAAATATAAGTATCTAATTCTCATCACTACTATCCATATCCTCCATGTATAAGCATTATAGAGCTTCAGACTGAAATAGAATTATTTTTACAAAGGACTTTGTAATAAAATAGTATGCAAAAAGGTTACTACTAAACATTCACTGTCGTTTAAACTTTATCCTCACCCACTCATTGTTAAGAGAAAGTGAGAGAATGATGGTATTACATAAATAGCATCCGCAGGCATTAGCCTGGCTGTATAAAGTTTTTATATACCCGGTGAAATTTTTTAATTCAATTTCCGAGATGTTTTGCGTTGACCCTGTGAAAGCGAACGGAGTTGGGTGTACAAATTGAAAAGATCGGGAGCAGAAACCGTGGTTCCGTTTTGAATTATGAAGTACCTCATCCTTCTTTCTGTAAGCAGGCAGCTTTGTCTGAGAAGCGTGGATGCGTACTGAGGTTTACCTTTGTTACAAAAGTACAGGAAACCAAAGCAAAAGCTAAGATGCGTGGAATAAGTCGTTAGCTGTTAAAAGCATTCATTGAGGCTTCGTGTGCATTTTGGGATGAGGTTCGTTTTGCTACGACAGGATTTTGCCAAAAGCTAAACCGGATAGAATATTGTACTCTGCTGGTTGTGGGTAAATAAATAGTGCTTGCAGTTGGTATTGTGGTAATCTTTTGTTTACCAGAATTTCATTTTGATATCATATCCTTCTTAAATCATCCTCAAGGTATAGAAGTGTATATTCCTTGTATATCCCCACTGCTTTCGCCCACACAAATCATTTTATCTATCCCTGAGGTGCTCAGCTTTGGTTTTGTTGCTGCATTATTCGCAATGTCCTCTTTGGAGTAAATACGATCCAATTTTTTATACCTAATACGAGTTCAATTTGGAAAGCCGGTGATGTAAGATGCACTAAATTGTGATATCGTAATTCGAGTACGTATTCTGTTCGAGGCTAAAGCTTTGAAGAGTTTCAAGCAGTAATTTGTTTGTGGTAGGTAGAGAAAATCTTGTTTTCTGTAGGGAAAGTATCCAATGTGCAAGAGAAGCAGTAGTAAATAAGTAGAATAATATGATATCAGGCACTGTTTCAAAGAAAATCAAAGTAGATGGCAGGCTTTAAGTGAAAAAGGCAAGTTTCAAATTTCTTCTGGATAAGGTTATTACTTGAATTACAACTATAACCAGCAACAGCCTTTGTAAAAATGATTGCTTTACGTAAAATATTCCAAATTTGTTTCTCAACAAACTGTGATGTTGCTTCTATTATTCCAATTTTTTTATCGACAGCGCACGTCTTCTCTTCAATAGTATGAACGCTCACACCGACTAAAATACTGTTGCTGCTTTTGTGGAACAGGCAGCAGGTTTTTGATAATGGAAATATTTTTACACGAATAGACTGTAGTAGAGAGGAAACAATTATATTTCAAATGCTCTCTTCATGCAGGTATTAAAATTGATTGGAGAAAAAATCCATCTTTAATCGCTCACCAATTAATTTAGGCTTAAAAATGTTTCAAAAATCAAAATACTTCTCACAAAATCCGCTCATGGTACAAAGAATCATTAATTTGCCCTACAGTGAGTACAAAAGCTGAATTTTAATACAACATTCAGTACCTGCTAGAAGCGTGTTTCTCCGAAGGCAACATCATCACTACTATAACATTATTTAAATAGCAGACAAGTGTACGTAAGCCAGCGAAAGAAAATTGTTTTCGCTGAACAGGCAAAAGCGCAGTGGGGTCTTCGATGAAAAATGGCTCATCATTAGTCTTCTATTATTATTATTGTATCACAAGTAGTAGTTACAGCTCTAGCGAATGTTTTCATCTCTGTTGTCTGGTTCGTCTTTCTTTATCATCTTGCTCATAACATTAGTGGCCACCAAATGCGCGGCTAGTAGTGTTTTGTATACTCATATGCTCGTACACCATTAGCAATTCTTCTTTCACTATAACTATATAACTTTCTCTACTTTCATACTATTACTGTCATAATTATATTGTGTTCATTTTGGTTTCATGTCTACTTTGCAGACAGACGGGTAAGCATGAAGATAAGGAATCACGACCTCATATAATGTAGACAGATGCGATGATGCGTAAGATAACATTTCTCCATCCAGCATAGCCTACTTATTACACATAGATCACATAGCAAGCGTGTATGAATGTATAACATTAGTCATCTAATAATAAAGCCATTCCAAAATTTTAGCTCCCCATAATATGATATTTTTTCAAATGGTATGTAGCATGCATTATTAATAATATAGTACTTACCTTAATGTACATTTGTGTGGTTGATTCCATCCAGGGTAATTTGATCACCGTTAGACTTCTGGATGGATAAATCACATCACCATCATTAAACGTACTACGTAATTGAACATCATATGAATTTACAGGGATGAGATAAATTGTTAAAATGTGCCCACTAATATCGTAATGAAAGGCATGCTCGGTCCTAAAACAGTTCGGGGTTAACCAACTATGTAGCCACTAATAATAAAGATAATGAGCTCCCGAGTAATGAATAATAATACCAAGTTATTTTTATTTCTTCGGACTCTCTCTCCAGACACACTGCCGACAACAACGCTTCATTTTATGAGCCGAGCAAAATTATGAACCAAGAAAGTTACTCTTTCTAAATTGATGATGGGGAGTAAAGCCATATAAGTAGTTGAAGTCCATGTTTTAAGTATTGCTTACGGAAATTTTATTGCACTACGGGAAGCCGGGTTCAATATTGATAATGATGGCAATTATTAATCAACTCAACATTTATGGCATAAATGGAAGAAGTAACTTTAATTTACCTGTGAGCTGTTTGTTACATTAAATTGAAATAAAAAATGAAGAAATATGTATCGCGTCTAATATTTTAGCAACCAATTAATCACAGCAAGAAGCATAAACTGTTTCTTACTTGAAACTAGAAATTTAGTTGGGTACTGCAAAATTTTGGCTTGTCTGTTTACTCTTCTTTCTGGCATTGAAAAATAGGCTCAAATGAGATCTGAAAAATTTAATACATAGTATCACCACAAAATGCATGTGGCTGAGCAGTAACATAATAATGAGGTAAGACAATCTTTTTTGGAACTCCCAAAGCTCCCTTTTCTTTTCTAAAGTAGACATTTTCAGGCATATTACCGTAAAATCTGAAATAGACGCCCCGGCGTCTACGTGCAAAATCGATTTTTTCGTCCGTAGACGCCGGGCGTTTATTAAAGGGAGGCGCGTAATTCAGGGGGGCGTCTATTTACTCCACCAACTTTTCGTTTGAAAATTTTTC
>JAQIXX010007588.1:0-10621 GCA_034700605.1 Willowsia nigromaculata | reverse complement strand
AGCAGTTCCTCTTTTGAGGACCCACCAGATTTGTATGCGAGTGATGAAGATTTGAGAGCTGCGGACAGCAGCACTAATGGTAAGGTTATCACGGAAAATGAATCTTCCTCAATGTCAGACTGAACTGAAGCAGGAAAGGTGACAAAGGAAAAGGAGAAGAAGAGTAAATGAACTGATCTACCTCAACATTATTATTACCAGTAAACAAATATATACTAGTACTACATATAGTCAGAACACACCGTCATCTTCAATAATCCGTCTTGAATACGAAGACTGCGTCCTAGAAACTAACGAATAGGTTAATTATCCGCGTAACAAAAAAATGTGTGTATTTTTTACAAAGTTGCTGATTCAATATGAGCAGAAAAAGAAACTGAAGAGACTTAGCTTTTCAGCGTCAACAAGTATTTCATGCAACAAACTACATATTTCTCACTTGTACACTACCTCATTATAAATTAAGAATGGCTACAATCCACACTATAAATAATCAAACTGTCATGTTGCTGGTGGCGGATGACAGTACAAGCAAACAATACGGGTTTTTCAAAACAATTTAATTTACTACAGAAATTATAACAAGTATGTACATGTTTAGTTAAGACAAAATGTTAACAGCAAACGTTGTATAGAGGCATAAACGTAGCTAGTAGATGAATATTTTTACACATTTCATATTGCCCCAATTCATTAAAAAATTCAATCAATTTCCTTACCTTTCTTTCAGTTCTTAAAAAATCTCTATATGGAAACATGAAAGTATTTTGTAGCGAGAACAGTATAAAATAGTATAAAAATGAATATTAATGCTCAAGATGAGGAAAACAGAGTACATACTACAAAGTTTTTGAAAAGATTTTGCGATAATAGTCCATCAATATTATTTGAAATGCGAAAATCTCAATCCTTCATAATATTTTTTTTCCTCGTGAAAGATGAATCATAATGCTACAAAAAATAGTAGTGAAAAATGATACCGGTTAGAACAGAAACCCTCAACAATCGACATAGCTATTTAAACTGAAGGAAGCGGTAGGTCAAGGATAGTTTAGTATACAAAAAAAAGTAATTTATGAAAGATATTTAGATAAGATGAGTACATGAATCATGTATCTTATCCCGGTGTCAAAGTGAACTTGTTAGAGTAAAGAAATCAAAAGATGTTCCTCAACCTCATCAATACAAACGAAAGTTAATTGTTCATTCAAAAGGAGATCACGAATCGTAAGAATTTATGAATTATATATTCTTGTACAGCCTATCCATAATCTTTTTAAATGATGCCAATTTACAAACTATTTTTGAGAGGAAGCATAAATATATGTATTTAGTCAGGTCAATTAATATTCATAGGCGATAGCACAAAATTAAGATTATCTATAGAATAAGAAATGTGTGACTATGGGAGTCTGTTGGCCATTGGTAATGTTCATTTGTCATTTGTCGCAGTCACTCACTCACAAAAACAAGTAACAAAACACAATCTAATCCGAACAAAAAGTAAATGTCTTGTTGATGGAGAATTTTCCTGGAGGGAGTTGTCGGCCTGAAAACCCAACCTCTCCTCTTAGGATATTCCCAGAAACGGGTTTTACTTCTTGTCAAATGTAACGGATTACGGGTATTAACTATTAAGTATAGAAGTAACTTATATGTAGGAGATGAAAATATATTTATTATATATTTATACTAATTGCTAACGGTAATATGTAACCTATATGAAATGAAAAAGTTCCTAGCAACGGTTAACTGACTACCTCATTCTCAGAAACTGGAAAACGGAAAGAAATGTATTTGAAAATATAAACTAGTGAATTATGGATAGAATATCTAAGTAATAATGAATTAATCTCTAATTATACACATTTTAGTCTGTATTTCTGTCCTCAAGTGATATTATCATTATAATTTTCAGTTAAAATCACGGGCGAAACGGGTTCACAAAAAAACAAATGAATTATTATAAAAATATGATTTGAAAGTCTCACGATTATCTGAAGTTACCGTGTAACATTATGTCGCAATATCATTAGCTTGGTTCTAGTTTAATCATCATTTAGTTAAAATGTGATGTAATCTTTCTGTATTATAGTTTTCTGTGTGCTAGGTTTTATCGCTTACTTTGTATCGTATCTTAGGTGAGTTGAAAGCGTCATAATCTCTGGAGTCAAATTTTTCGATTTGTTCCGAGAGAAATGAGCTGAAGGATGAGATACCCCGGTTATTATTTTATAAGTTGCACGATTAAAGTTAACATGTCACTTTTCGTTTGCAACACTCCTAGTTACTACTAGCTGTTAATTTTCATAGGCTGATTCCGTAAAATTGTTGATATTATTTATTTAAGTATTGCCCCATATTTCATACATGATATGTAACCAACTTTAGTTTATAGGACCTGCATTCCAGTCTTGTTTTTCATGTCGAATGAATTATTATCATGGAGTGATCATGTACCTTGGGTATTACAAATATTATTATTATTAGTTTAATGAAATTGTTATGAGTACAGATATACAAATGAGATCATCGTCATGATGAGTGAGATTATATTCTGGTATTTTTTGTACACATGCATACATACTCATTGTCACTGAACAGTTATTAGATTTCAAATGTGATTTTTACAATGTAAGTTGAACTTTTTTGCGTACAATAGAAATCAGTAGCACAGCTTGTGGTATCAGAAGAATAGCGTAATAATGATTGATTATTTAATGTAAGTTATGTTTTTTGTTTTGCTATTTTTTGTTGTGTGCTTTTTATCATAAAAATTATATAAAATTATGCTAATCAGTGGCAGCATTTAATGTTGTTGCTAATTACTAACAAAACATGAGAGGTTTTTTTGTAAATGCGAAGTAGTCAGGAGTCAGGAGAAGAAGATGGAGGTGTGTTGAAGCGAAAGTTTGTAAATAAAATAAAATGAATAGTTCTAAAAATTAGAACGATGAATTGTTTAGGTATGTAGCTGAACTATTCAAAATACTACATATTTATTAGTACATAATACTATGTAGGATGTAAACGATGGTGATTCTCAAATACGGGTTTTTTTCGAGTCTCCCAGATGCTATGAACGATGAGGGGTAGAATTACCCCTCGGAGTCAAATATAATTGTCATAATTTGTAAAGTACCTATAATTTTTAAGTATAAACTATTGTCTAGCCAATAAGCATAAGCATTTAGTAAACAATGAATTTTTAGCTGTAGTGAACATAATATTTTTCCGACCTTCGATCCTAAATCATTTATTGGAAATATTTTATTATGATTTAGTCTGCATAGGTGATACAATGAAGTTATGGGGATGTACCTTTTCCTTTGAAACGTCAAAGTTCCTTTTGTAATTGTCGTTATAGTTGTAACTTTTCAAATATATAATTACATACAATTGTAATTAATTCTTGTGCCATATGTACTACTACAAAATGCTATTAGTCAATTAAATTAATTTCTTCCATTTCAAAAATGTAAGATTCATTCTGTTTGAAATGTAATTTCTAGCGTATCTTGAAATCAAAACAATTTCAATATTTTTGTTGGATATTGCTTTGGAATATGTTGTACACAACCACTGTTTTCATAACTTGCTTATAATATGCTTTTTGATTTTTTCATGCTTTCATTCGATTTCTCAGAGTCGCTTTGTTGTTATTTATAAGATAAAATAAGGTATGTAGATCGACGTTTTCTTTTTATCTTTTGGGTTGGTGTCTGAGATTAGATTAAGATTTTGATGATGCTGAATTGATATTGATGATGATAAATTGATACGGGTATAAAATGGCAATTATTATCATTACGCTATCATTTAGCAATTATTATGAATATAATTATTATTGTAGATACGAAAGCATACATGTAATAAAATTTATCGTACAACAAGAGATCATGATGTATAATGTACTAACTAATTGAATGAATAAATTATTATGGTGTAAGAAACAGAAAAAAATAAGAAGCTTTCAACAATGTATAGTGCATTTATTTTCGTAAACAGTAGACATTTTACATTTTGTACTTGAGAAATGTAAAGCATATATGAAACGCGACTTCGTAAATAATTCTGCATATCACTTATAGATTTATAATTTGCATATTATGTTTCTACTGACTGAACATTGACATATGAATAACGATAGCCATAATGAATTCGTAGCGAGCATACAATCAGGAATCCTATAAATTTCATGGAGAAAAACACATTCCATATTCGAATGCATGCTTTACATACGGGATAATATATTGATACCAGTAACTCAAGTAACATTTTTGAAAAATTTGAAAAGCATGAGGTTTCGACATGTTACATTAGGTATGTTTTAAAAATTATCCGTTAGTTAAAATATACACATAGATACATGCATAACAAAATATAATCTTTGCATGCAAAAAATTCTTTACAAAAAAGTTCACCGGTATAGATTAATAATCGACTTGTAGTATACGGGCACATTGACAGGAGAACATTTTACAAACAAATATGTAGGTAGGAAAGAAGTTCATCTTTCGACTTTGGCTTCTGTAACGGACAAATACGGTTAGTAGTGGCTTCTTTGTTGCTTCTCCTGCTGGGTATCCATTTTTTCCGCCTTACTACGCATCAACGCACTCTCTGCCTGCAACAAATAGACACACATAGATCATTACAAACGAAATGAACAAAACTTTTCGCTTCTGTTGTTTAAATAAAGTTAGGCTCAGAAGAATTTAAGACAAAAAATACACATACCCTAAACTTGAGATCCCGGAATTCTACATGTCCCCAGCAAGTTGAACGAAGAGCTATAACGCAGGTACACTTGGCTTCGAAGAACTTTCCCTGTTTGATCATAGCGAGTGCTTGTCTGTGGAAGACCTTCGGGATGAGATCTGAGGGTTGATGCCTTATCTGAAACGCTGCCTGACATGCCTTTTCCGCTTCCTCATAGTCCTCCTTACGAATCAAAGCTAATGCAAGATTAGAGTAAATCTGGAACTTCTTGTGATCTACGAGTAGCTGGGCGTCTTCGTCTTTGAACTTCCCTTGGTTTCCCCTGGTTATCTTCTGTTGATGATCATTGAAAAGATCTAGCGCCCAGTTGTAGCGGTCGCAGGCGTCCCCATACAGTCGCTTTTCAAACTTTGCATTACCTGCCTTCAGCAATTGCTCTACCTCGGTGAGAACGTCATCCAATGTGATCTCAGCAGCCTTCTTTTCAGCATCCGTCATAAAAGTCATGGGTTTCCTATGAGTGCGTTTCACATCCTTTAGCTCGACAATTATCCTCAGATTTTGGTTCTTCCCGATGAAGCCTGGAATCCCTTGAGCTCCATACGCATAGGTAGGACTCATCGATAACTCGGCGATTTCTCCTTTTCGCATAGTCTCCAAACCCAACTGAAGTCCGACAAGTCCTTCGTTCCCAATTTCCAGTGAGGCAGCCATCTCATGGTGGGTGGTGCTATCAAGGAGCATTAATCTTCTCCCATCCAAATTGTCCAGATAAGTATCATAATGGATCCACACTCTGCAGCCTTCCACCACTTGGCGATAGGACCCAGTTCCCTCCTTTAAGATCCGTTTGCGAACGCACCCATCCTTTGTGACAGGTTCCAGCGTACTTGTCTCTACAGGATAAGCAATGACCTGTCTAACACATCGATGGAATTCGGGGGACGGAACGTCCACCATCTCGTTGGCTGGGAGATTCGTGTCATGAATGTCAAAAGCATCTTGATGAGCTCTTCCAAATTGTCGCTGGAATGCCCGAGGGGGTCTTATAGTTCCTCCAAGCTCGTCCTCACCAAACTCGAATTCTGCGGAGCCATGTGTCTTCACCTGATGTGCAATTTCCCTAAAACGCCACATAACGGAGGTTAAAATGAATAAACTTATTTACACTTATCAGCATGGTGAAATATTACAGGACAAAGTTGTCTGTCCAAATATTGATAGCCTCCACAAGCCCATATATAGCCATTAACTCACGGGATATTAAAGCGACCGTTTCCCAGCACATATCTATTCTGCTCTCTTCTTGAGGTAGAAGGCCTGTCGAAAATCGACAACGAGCGACCACCCCCACTTCTCCTCGTAAAAATTGACTGTCGATTCTCCCCTTCCATGATTTCCCGTTCTAATATTATCCCAAAAAGTGAAGTTCCCGAATCCGTATTTTCTCGAATAAAACTGTTCATGAAAACTCAAGTCAACGTGAAAATGGTTCTTAGGAAATGCAAGGTAGGTGATAGCACCACAAACAAACTCGGAATGAAATCAGAACCGTAAAAGTTTAGTAATAGCTAGGTTGCTGTTGATGATGCTTTAAAGCTCATTTTTGAGGACGACCAGTAGTGGCCATTCGTTATGACTCCAGAATATTGATGCTCTTTATCAGCATAATATGCAAAATGGAATGAACAATAAAATCACAAAGAACAAGATAGATTTTTGTTTTCAGTAGAAGTAGTAGTTTTTCGAAGGGTAGTAGTCATCGTATCAAAGTGGACATATATAAATATAAACTATATATTTATATAGTATCCAAATTCCTCTGAACCCCACCTCCTTCTTCTCTTTATTATTTTTCAGTATATTTTTTTAGCAGAATCATCATTATTATTATTTATATTTTTTTGTAAAATATATAGCAGATATATTTTAAATAGATAATATATATTTTTTACCGTTTGCAGAAAAAAGTTCTTTTTTTATCATGTAAATTGTGTATATAGCATATTAATAGCTCTTTTTCTCTGTCGTATGAATGTTTTACTTTTTTTAATTTGGCTATTTTTTCAGAATATTTTTGTCTCTTTTTTTTTCAGTGCCTCTCGAACTTTTTTTCTTTGCTTTTTGATTCTTCCGGATGTTTTTTCATCAACTTACAATCTTTCAACAGTAATAATAATAATAATAATTAATATCTTCTATGTAAATCTGTAACATGACAATGATCATTAGAATATATAGATATATATCTCTGTGTTTTCTGCCAACCTCCTCCTCCTCCCTTTCTATCTACTGTTTCTCTTACAAACTATTCAAATAATGTAATTAACATTTATGTCTGTACATTTTCAAGTAAATTAGTTAAATGTAATTGTGATAGTATAGTATTAATAATAGTAACAAGAACAATAACTGCTTGCATTTCTCTGCTTGCACGAGCTTTTTCAGAGATAAGTAAGTATATCAAATTTAAAACTGTACCGTTCCTTCTAGCTACAATATGTGATGCTGTTACTTTTGTATGAACATTGATATTTGCTTTATCTACATTTATATTTACTTTAGTATTTTGTTACACATAGATAGGCAACATTCTTTTACAATTGTTTATTTCTGTATATAATTCAGAATAATTATACTTATGTACATATGATAAGATTTGTTTATTTATTCACAATGATGCAACAGAGGATGCAATAGCAGTGAAGTAACATAATATTCTGTATGTTTATAATATGTACCTATATGCGTAGATTAAATTCATTCCTTTCAACGGACTCACTAGAATCGACAAACTCATTGGCCAAATGTATATTTAGCCTAAATATGAATAAAAACTAGACAGCTATAGTTTAAAATCACTTTAAGTAAACCATATTGTGGCATTCAATAGACCAATTATTTGCAAAATTGAATTTGCACACCTTGAAAAAAAACATGCAAAATTTTACATTGAAACATTTACTTGACTGATAATCAAAGAAACGAAGAGAAACTACAATATATTATGGTGAGAGCAAGAACAAGTAAGAACTTTCAGCGTGGATGCATACATGCTTGCATTTCTTCAACTGAAAGGGTTAAAAACAATGACTGCGTTGTAGCTAACTAACTGGATTAAAACATTTTGGCGTTAAGCTTTTCTTCATTTACTTGACAGGGATAACGCTGATTCATACGGTATGCGTACAAGAATAATTTTGAGGTTTTCTCTTGGTTTGCCCTGATTTTGGTTGGGATTAAAAATCATTCACTAGCTGTCAAGCTAATTAAAAATTAATTGAAATCATTAAAATTTTAATTTCAATACTAGTAGTTAAGTGTGCACCTATTCCTGTATGACTTGATTTTCTCCGTGTCGGACGGGGCCGACAGTTTTAATTAAAATGTGCTGCTGCTGTGTTTAGAAGAATATACTTTTTTAGTAAGTAAAACTTGTACATTGTTGCAGGATATAGTAATAAAACCTGTATCTAATAATGACATTGCCCTGTACTTTTATCCGTTGCGTAGCTACGATTCTTTTCTTAAAAACGGAGTTCTCCTTGTAAAACATACTTTGCTATCTATGAATGAATTGTAATCTAATATATTAATTCTGCAGTACAACATCGCTCCAAATCCTTATTCTTCGTTTGACTCGCTCCAAAAACTCCTGTTTAACCAGTTCGTTTGCTCAAGTATTTCCTTTTTAGATGTTTTATGAGCGAGTCCTTCTCTTGTTCCCTTTATCGTCTCCAGCTCCTGTCATCCTCATCCTCCTCTTCGTCTTCTCCAGTCAGGCAAATCTCACTAGAATCTAGGATTACGCCAAGCTGTGATGATGATCGAGATGATGGCCAGGGTAGAAAACGTTCACACAAGTAGTGGCGGGGGTGATGTGATGGATGAGTGGACGTGCAGGTGCGTAGGATGAGGTAATATTTGGTGGAGGTAGAAACAACCAAAAATAGAAGTAGAAAGTAAAAACTTGAGTACATATACTAAAAGATCAATTATTCTTACGAAAATAAATAAACAATACGAATGAGTATTCATAAAAGGGTATGGAGAGTGTGAAAGAACAAAAGACAGAGAGAGTGTGCATTTCAAACCTCATCTTCAGCCATTTCGTCATCGTCATCTATGGTCTCGTTGGTATTCAACTCGTCATGGTGATTAGAGGACTCTCCATTATTGGCAGTGCTCAATGAACCTTCTCCAGGCTTCCCACTAGCACCCTCTCCAGCATTTTCAGTGACCCACTCGAGACTCAGTTTCATGTCTTCCAACATTTGACCGTTGGCCATTGCCACCTCAGCACATTTACGAGAGTCAAAATCGATTATCATCATTGGAACGTTAGCGTCTGAAACGTAATCTCGGATTTGACCAAACACCTGATGCAAAATTTAAAAAGAACAATTTCATGAGCATGTATGATAGAGTGCAATTTCAATTAGTTGGACTTTAATGTTAAAATCAGCAATACTCTAAAATCTTTACCGAAAAGTGTCCAAGAATATCGGAGAATTTGGAAGCATCACAACCAGTGATACGGATTTTTGTTGGACGACGGTCTACACTTCTGAGGGCCCGCACACTTCCTCTTCCACGCCTTCAAGTAAGACAAATATTCATTAGTAAATAAATACAAAAAATATTCACTTTAAGTGAATGCAAAATTATTTAAAAAATTTACCCCCTCATGATGCCTCTTCCTCCTCTACCAAATCCTCTACCCATTCCCCGATATCCCCCACGTCCTCTTACTCCCTGTCCAATGAGTCCAAGTGACTTTGCTCGCGCTCTCAACTCTATAACCTTTTTCTGAAGATCAATGGTGTCACCACCCTGTTGTTCCTTGTTGATCAGATCCAGCTCGGCATCCAGCATTTCTTTCTGAGCTTCTTCCTTAGTACGGAGGTTACCTGCTGCAGCTCCCACAACAACTCCTTGACCAACCACAACTGGTTTATTGTTGATAATTACTTGATGATGGGGATGCTGGTTTTTGGCAGGAGTGCTGTCGTCTAAATCTTTCTTCAGTTTTGAGACACTATCTTGCAGCACCTTGAGGATTTTCAATGTCTCTTCTTTTTCCTTGTTACTCAGCGTGCCACTTTCCAGTTTGGCGATTAGCTTTTTCTGTTGGCCAATCTGTTCTTCCATCATGGTCTGCTGGCGCTTTCGCAAGTCGTTTGACATTTTAAGGGCTTCTGCCTTTTTCTGTTCCTGCAGATTTTTCAGGGTCACCTGAGCTGCAAGGATTTCTTGACTACGTTTTATAGACTCCGTAGCCTACAGAAAGAAAATGAGCATAATATTTAGATATTGTTTAGCTTCATTACTACCAAGAATTGAGTAAAATGTTAACTCTGCCACTGCTATTACCTGCAACTTGTCCTGTTGCGTTTCCATCTTTTTGTTGAGGAGGGCAGCATTGTTGTACACGGTTTTTGTGAGGTTGTTCCCTGACAACAGTATTTTCTCGTGCTCCATAGGCATCTGGTCCTGAGTCTGAGCTCCAAGGCGGTCCTTTACTGGAATTCTTGGTGGGTTCGGAGCATTCCCACTGGCAGCGGCTGCCTCAGCCTCCTCCTCATTCTCCTTCTCTTTGTTGTGCCAGAAGACTCTAATGAAGCGGTTGTTGAGCACGGCTTCAGTGGATCTATACGCTAGCTGTGCCTCAGCCGGGCTGCTAAACGTGACGAGGGCTGCTTCAGGATCACTATCGTAGTTTATCTGAATGTTGATGATCTTCCCGAAACGGAGAAAATGACTGTTCAGGTCCATGATGGTGTTTTGTTCACGAGGAATCTTGCGCACCTCCAACGAGCAGTTGGTGTAATTCCTGTGGGGGTGGTGGTGATGATGATGCGAGGGCTTAGCACCTAGACGGCCATGGTCAAAGCCTCCT
>JAQIXX010007587.1:0-10623 GCA_034700605.1 Willowsia nigromaculata | reverse complement strand
GTGTATGTAAGTGACCTGTTGATGATGATGACACCTGAAGTACGGATCACCATTAACTTAATGTATTACTTGAATGAATCCGATTTTATTTTAATCTCATTCCTTTCCTCCATCACCACCTTAGCTTCTGCATATAACTACACTTCATTATCTATATATCGTAAGGATATGAGAGTAATAGCGAAACTATTACAAACATATCTCGAGCTTATAATATAGATATTGAAGTGAAGTTATATGCAGAAGGTATGGTGGTGATGGAGGAAGGAATGAGATTAAAAATTTCAGGTACCCGAGAATAAAAATATTCGATTCAGTCAACAGTAAATATTTTTTAACGTTTTTCTACATTCGTTTTAGTATACAGAACACTCCATTCATTCACAAAAATAAACCAAACCCTTTATCGACTTAGCTCTCTCTCACTCTCTTCCCTTCCTACATACATACGAAAACCGATAAGCCTTTTGTTTCACACATAAAATAAATAAAAAATGTGAATACGTTGTTCTTTTCGTCGTAAGTACCTAACCATCACACATGCTAACTAATTCATAAAAACTGAAAAGCTCTGTTTTTAGAACAGACACAACGTTCCATTGTTCTATTCAGCTATCTGTTCATACCTGCATTTCTTTTCATATGCATAAAATAAATCTTTATCGTCCGCACCAATTTGGGTTTTCGTATAAATACTTTAGATATTATAATGTAAAATCCATCAGTGCTCTGTCGTTACTCTGCCTGCTTGTACCCAACCAGACCAGGATTTCTTCTCTTTATTTCTCGTGTCGAAATTTAAATCAGTGTTAAAATCAAAAAAATATCAGTGTTTTATTTCACAATCCACACGTTTTCAAATTTCCGAGTTTTATTCCAAGTTTTTTGAGTGAAGTGAAAAGATGGAAAACACTTCCAACAACGTGTTTGACCTCGAGTGTGATGATGTCTTGGCTGGCATGCTAGACATCAATTTTCCTCAACCCCATTCAACTAACGGTAGGTTTTCATAAAAATAGGATTTTTACATTTTTCTCAGAAATTATAATACTAACAAGCTACCACTAAGTATATTTGGTTTTCTTATGTAAATATCTATCGTATAAAACCTCAGCTTACCGTATACCTTAAAAACCAAAACCTTAAACGAAAAATCAGGTCAATTTCTCAGCATAAAGGATATGAATACGTTTTAAAATAGAGGGTATGGAGAAGACACGAGAATGTGTAGACATTGTCTTCACTGGTTTAAAACAAGTAATTTTGAAGAGCATAAAGACAACTTTAGTATTTTATGGGGGTGTAAAACAAACATGCCCAAGGACGATCTTTACTTTAAAGATTTTCAACGGACCTTGAAAAGCGCATTTGTATATTTTCTACCTTTTGAATATCTTTTGGATGTTGATGGGAGCTTAAAAACCCAAAGAACCCAAACTGTATAATCCATCAAAAGCATGAACCGACAGGGTATGCTTGGATATGTATTGATCATGAAAATAGGTTTGTAGAGAAAAAAACATGACAGGAGAGTACCTGACTCGGAAAATATGAATGAACAAATTCAAGTAGGTTTGCAAGTCATTGTTAGAGTCTGCAAAGTCCAAACAAGCTTTGCTAGAAATTTATAATGAAACAGCTAAAAATACAATATCATTTACTAATTACAAAAATCCTAAACATCTTGAAGAGATAATGCAATGGACAAAAGACCCTAACCATGTGTACGGTAATTAGTTAAATATATAAATATATATAAATATGTGGTCATCCACTTGGTGAGCTTAGGTTTTCTGACTGTCAAAGAGGAAAAGGTTACTGATAGTAAAGGAAAGGAAAAACTAGAAAAACCTCCATGTGTAGTTATGCATCACGAACACTTGCCCCCATATCCCTTCCTTGGACTGGCCCACTCTCATCCCTGCAATACTACAGCACGCATTCGCAGGTCATTTTCTGTATTTTGTCATAATTGGACTGGATATGACAGTCATATAATCATGAAAGCTACCGGCGAACCTGATATTGTTGCAGATATTCAGCTTGTAGGTCCATCTCCTGAAAAAATCTCAGCTTTGTCTTTGAATAAGATTTTAATTTGTTGATTCCATATGCTTCTTTGGGGGGGCATCACTAGATAGCACAGTAAAAAGCTTAGACGAGAAAAAAATTTAGGCCTTTTTCGTTTAGAGCTTACTAGAATTTTTCGTGCTAGGGGAGTAGATATGAGCGAGAAAATATTTAATCGGCTTAAGAATGGGAAGATTCCTCCAGAGTGAGCAATGAAGTGGTGTATAACGTATGCATATGACTGGAAGCTCTAACCGTCTGCAGTAATAGGGAGCGTGTAGAGTGGAAGATTTCAAACGCTGTTTAAAATTAGTAAACTGCATTTTCACACCAAACAAATTACATATTCGGATTCCCCATGTCCGAAATATACAAAATCGACAAATTAGAACTTTCAACTCGACTATCACCTGAAAAGGTTACCTGGTTAGTTTAACTATGATAACCATAAACGCGACCAGCACTGTAGTCTCCATGGAAGTGTATTAATTTCAGAACCCAACAAAACCCAATTTCCATAAATCACCACAAAAGCATTATAAAACCCGAACGCATTCAAAATTACAGGTAAAAAACTGTTAAATATTTTCTTACACTTCCCACAAGCTTGAAAGTGTCCACTTCTTCCACAAAAAAATCATGGCTGTAGTACAAGCTTATCCGAAGCCACCTCCAACCGTTGCCATACAATTTATAGTAATTGTACGTACAGCTAGAAGTACTCACTTGGGTTCTTTAAAACTGAGAATTGCAATTAAATCAGAAATTGTTTATTTTGTGAAGTTCGAGAAGCAGCGCCTCCAAATAATTTAGACTTGCTTACTCGGGATTTATGACCATTAACATGAAGCCCAGCTACTCACTCCTCCAGTCAGAGGAGCGCGGGGTCATCAACTCTGCCCGTCCACCCAACAGAGTTTGGTACTTGACAGGAGTAAAGCCTGAATGCCATGCTTCCCTAATATGAGATCTAAAATTGAAACTGCTACAAAAAAGCATTGGAAATGAAAAGCATTTCCAAAGGCCTCGCCACCGCCCCCACCCCTTGACGGAGAGTTTTTGTTCGGAGAGTACCTCACAACCAGTTTTGCATACTAATCCACGCTTTCATACAACTGCATCCTGCCCTGCATAAACACAAAAACTGAGAACACAAGTTCTGGTTTGGGTGCATTGACTCAACATTTGAGTTGATATTCTGCACGATTCGGCTAGAGATAGCTCTTAAAGTGCTCTCAGGCAAAATGTAAACTCGAGTGTTGGGCTGATCCACCCAAACCAGATCTCTCGTTATCCTAATATGACAGATTTTCAGGAAACAGTGAACGTGGAAATTTGAAACCAAGTGTGCAGCAGTAAAATGACACGGGGACTCCAAATATCCAGTCAGATTTTTTCTGTGATGAATGGAAGGAGAGGAAATCTAAATAAATTAAGAAGATATCATCTTTGAACTCAGTTTGGAAACATTTCGAGAAGGAACTTTGCTTTATTTTCATAGAGTGAAGAGTGTTTAAACATAAAGATTTAAGTTACAACAAGTTAATGAATCAATTATAATTCTACTTAAACGTACAGATTTAAATTATTTTAAGTTTCATCAGCAAATAATTGGTTATGTATTTACTAAGATTATATAAAGACATATTTTATATATTATTGCAATAGTGAAAATGTAATATTATTAAAATTTTAAACTATCATGTTCATGACGCCTTTTTTGTGAAAAAATATTTGCACTGTTTCAGTTAGCTACATTTTATTTGTAATGCTCATTAAAAATTGTGACACATTTCTATGATTTAATCTAAACAGCATACAGACTAGTGCGAGTTTCATATACTATAAATCAATATTGAATACCTGTACTTAATCTAATGGTTTTATGCCATATCCTTTGTTATGATATTTTAAAATACGTAATACATTAGTGCATAGTGTAAGGATGTGTTCCTTTATAATCCACAAACCTTAACTGCATTTGCTATTGACCTGGCACAGACACTCAAATTTTTGATTTCAACAATTTGATGTGTGATGAGAGCACTCTATCAGTGATGCTTATTTGTGAATTGTTTTCGTCTGTATCTTATTGTGTACGGAAGTAGGGAAGTAATTTGTGTTTGACATGTGCACATTTGGGGTCCGTTTTTCTCAAAAACAAAAATAGATAGCAATGATATCTCACCTGCATATACAAATTGAAAAACTGAGATTACGTCTTTTTTTAAAATATGTAATGATTAAATAAATTATTAATACTTTTAAAATTTGAGAAAAAAATTCATGTCATATTTCATGTTTCCGCGTTAAATATTAACAAAAACCGAAATTTTCATTTATTAAGAAAAAATATGTTACATATTTTATAATATCAAAAAAGACGTAATCTCAGTTTTTTATTCAGTATCTAATGTAGGTTAGATATCATAGATATCTATTTTAGTTTTTGAGAAAAACAGACCCCAAATGTGCACATGTCAAGCACAAATTACTTCATTACTTCCGTACACAATAAGATACAGACGAAAACAATTCACCAATAAGCATCTCTTATAGAGGGCTCTCATCACACACGATATTGTTGAAATACAAAATTTGAGTGTCCGTACCAGGTCGTTCTAAAACAAATTACTCAACAAGATTTAAAAAATGCCAGGAAAAGTTATTGGCCCTTGTAAAAACCGGGAAGTAGGAAAAAGTTCAAAGGTGGGAACAATCACTTCACATGGAAACCATGTGATCAAATTGCCCCTTTTTCTATGATTTTGGACTTTTTCCCACCCTCCTAGAAGTAATTAATACCATTTTTCCCGATATATGTATTTATTTACCAAATTAACTTTTGGGCACCATCTCATTCGTGGAGCATGAGGATTACAATTTGGCTTATTAAAACAACTTTATAAACCGAAAGAGTTGTTGTCTGTAAGTAGACAAAAAACTATGTGAAACGGAAAACTCGGATCCTTCTCCCACTTGAAGAAGTTTCATATCCATTCGACTATTTATCTAATTTTATGGTCTCCAGAGGCTAATGCTGAAAACAAATTTTTGGTGCATTCTGAGGGTCTATAAAGAACCGGAGATTCTTACTGTTTCACTCTAGGAATTCGAACTGAATGCTAAACTATTTGCAAAATGTAGGTTAGCCAGAGAGATGGATTGCATAGTTTTTTATTTTGATTCAGTCTAATTAAAAGTCGACTAGAGTAGGGTGAAACTTTCGATAATGATGGGAAGCCAGACGAGAGAATTTACGCAATCACTCCAGAAATCTTCTACGTTTTTGTGAACCACTTTATTCAATGATGGAAGGGAGATTGAAAACAAGAAATGAAAAAAATTAATGAGTACCTATGTGAAAGGATAGATAATATCGGTCACAGAATGCCTGTATACACATACTCTCGAATATATTGGAAGAGCTGATCTACGGGAAGAGGTATAATATGTCAGCAGGGGAGAGAGGGGACGAAGCAAATGTACAACAGCAGCGCCAAAAGAGTGGTGGCGCAGCTGGAGTGGAGGAATTTAGGTGAAAATTAGGATTTCGCATGAAACTCCAACTGCTTGAAACAGCCCGGGGACAAGGGATGTCTATAGAGTAAATTGTATGAATCTAAGTAGCTTTGGACGGACTCTTCCGTATCCCATACGAGCAGAGCACTACATTGACACCCATTTAAAAGCAATACAAAATATTCCATACCCTCCACCGTGTGAGTGCAAAAATCAGAATCATTTGCCTGTCCGTAAGACTAGTTGACGGTCAGTTCATCATATGTAGAATTTTTGACTATGGAATATCTAATTTACCTGCAGTCCGACTTGACCAAATTCACTTGCCTCGTCTTGACTTTACTCCCAAGCACCTGGAAAGTGTATGATAGGTTCTCCAAAATGACAAACTGGATCTAAAAAGGCATCTATCAATGATAGTAAAGTCATAACAGAATTGAATCAATAAAATATGAGGGCCCTGCAGCCAGTCTGCTTTGGATACTACAGAACTGTTCAGTTTAAATTACTTAAGCATAAGAAAGTGTTTACATAACCCTATGCTCATGACTAAAGCAATTTATTTTCTGATTCAGGTAATTTTTTGCTTATGCTTACCTCTACTTAGACTAAAACACGTGAACAAAGACTGTGAAACATTCATGCATTCATACATTCCGAAATGCTAAATTCATTTTGTCATATTTCACAACCAACAAAAAGTCCGCAGAAATTTGTGGGAATATAAGGCTTAAGATCAGCAAGCTCTCCAGGGCAAAAGAATTGATAGAGGATCAGGATAAAACGACTGAGCTCGAAAATTAAAGAGGTATCCTGTCAACCTGATATTTCCAACTGCAATCCTTATGGATACATTTCAAATCCGAACTCAAAGCAACAATGTGCTCGGCTCAAGATTATCCAATGCACTTCGCATTATATAATCATATTAAATTAGCCAAGAATTGAATGTAAGTAATTTTGTCCAGCAAAAACAAAATATTCGTAAAACGAGTGTCGTAAAAGTAGATTTCAATTGAATGCTAAGATATAAGGAGACATTGATGCATATTTTTATTGTTTTTGTACTATTATCTTTCAGCTTTGGAGTTAAAATCCTTACAGTAATCCCTGTCAAAAAAATGTGTGACTAGCGGTGTCGGGAGACGCCAACTTAAGTACAGAATATAAATTGAAAGATGTTATCGTTCAAAATAGTTTGGTTACAAAAACCTTCAATCTATGAAGGAAGTCAAGTGAGCATTGAATTCTATTTTTCCATTTGAAGCCATTTCCAATCAATTTTTTTGCTCAATCACTCAACTCAACACAAGCCATATTACCGCAAGCGGTGCAAGTCATGGAAATTTAAGTTTCGCCACATTATAAATTAAAACACACTAAAGGCATCCAACCACGCACATATTACTCACATTACTCTATAATATTTATTTCATGACAACGTTTATACTGTCATCATTTCTATTTGTTGCAATTCCTCAAGGTATTTAGGAACTACAACACGACGTCAATTTAACACAAAAACGCACGAGTTTGTTCCAATTTTTATTAATTCATTCTAAAACTGGCCAGTTGAATCTTGAACACGAACTTTTTTGCTCGAAAAACTAAGATTGTGAAGTTTTTACTGTAAGTATTATAACAGGTCACCAGAAGTTAATCAACTGTATGTTTATTTAACCTGACATTTGAAAGCGTCTCGCTCTGATATTCAACAATTAAATTCAATTTAACAATTTAAGGTTTTTCATGTGAAAACGATGATCATATCACAAAAATACCGTGCACGATGGACTCACTCTTCTTGAGTGCCTTTAGTTTTATGAATTAATTCAATGCAGAAATTCAATGAAGATTTTAACAGATAAACTTTTTAATTTTTTTGCCCGCTTTGATATCGCAAGGGAGAAGGGGTACTTTGCCAATTTCCAGTCTTTGGATATTTACAAAAAATATCTAATTGCCACCAATTTGTTCTCAGCACTAGTCTTCATCACTGTGCTCTGGGGTTTCATAATTCTTTCCATTGTAAGTTTCAAGCAATATCAATTCTTAGCTTAAGTGTCTCAATTTTGAGAGTAGATTTTAAAACCTTTCATCTTCGATTTGCGGATTTTAATTCGAAATGGATTCTACTTCGATTGCAAACTGTATCAGTTGAGTTATCACTAGCAACTTGGATATGATCTGAAATTAAGTTTATTGTTTTTACTGAAGTAAAGGACTTTGAATAGCGGGAAGCGTCTTCAAGCACAAAACCAAAAGTTCGTTCTTATAGTAGCTGTCAGCTAGAACTTAAGCAGATGAAAATATCGTAAAACATTCACTGACCATTCAGTGTATATCATTGTGAGTATCGTTCAGGTATAATAAAGCAAACAATTAGTTTTCAAATGAATTATCTCCCAAGTTACACAACAAAGGAACAAATTTACAAATAGTTTGCCATTTGGTTCTTTATTTTCCGGAAGTCCAAAAATTAGCAAAAAAATTAACCCATCAATTGCCGCCTCATACTATTAGGTAATTTGTTGGCGTTCCAATATTCTTGATTAAGACAACTGCATTACATTAGTCGATATTAATTACCCCTGAAATTTTAGGTATTAATGGTGACGTAAAAACAAATTGGTTCCTCCCGAACCCTTTAACAATGCTAAAGTTTTACTGCTTGCATTAGTATTTGAATTTTATAATGCAAGACACTACGATCGTTGAAAAAACACTTCACCATGCACATACTTCAAACGTAAGGAAAACTTCAATACTAGTCATTTTCGCTGTCTCAGGAAGTGTTCACGATTCCAATTCCAATCTCTCGATATTATCTGAACAAATTTAATGAATATCCCTCCAATATTTTGGTTATATTAAGTTGGTTATAAGAGCTGATCCATTCTTAGGACAGATTTTTGGGACCAGTTAATTTTAGTTGCATTAAATCATAAATTCCTCTTGTCCATAACAAGCTGAGCATCACTACTCCTAGCGAATGACAATGAATATTATATTTATGCGATACCGAATAATAGAGTTTCTTAATAAATTGAAAGCAAAAAATAGCTCCTTTCTTTGCGTATTTCATTGCCAATTACAACAGTAAACTTCATATTAATTTTTTCCAGACAGAAATGGATCATCTGATTAGTTAGGACTTCGCTTATTACTGAAGAAGTGGATCATCACGCTTGATTTTTAAATATTCTGGTAACTAACTTTTAAAATTTACAAAGGTAAAGCTAATTGTGACAAGTTTTAAAGCTCAAACAAAATCCTGTAATGCTGTATTCTACGACAATATTGGATAATATCTATAAGTACGTTTCATCAACAAGGGGTTTTTCTTTCATTGAAACAGGATTCAATGGTTACTAACCTTTTGTTTCAAATGGGAAGATCTCAGTGGGAGCGATTTTCCTTACCAGTTGTCTAGCCATACTTTATGTTTCATCATACATTGAAATAGTCGGATTCTAAATTTGCATTTTAGTTGTTTGTTGTTTGACTGAATTGGGTGCACAAAATTTTTTCTCCAAATATTCAGAGAGAAGCCTAGCATTATCATTAATTTATTGACTCTCGAATTCGAACAAATCCGTCATTATATTAATATGCTAATATGCTGAAAGATCGAATTGCTCTCAAGTATAACATTCGTCATTGAACATAAAATCATCGTTTTTAAATGAAAATCTTTTATAAGGATGCTAAATATCGGAATGGGGCAAGCGGATAACGTCAAGTCGAATTGCATATAATTGAGTAAATTAAGTATTGCAAATTTATGTTATGGGTCCTGTGTAAGGAATTTTTTTAATTATACAGAAACATAATTTAAATTAAAAATTCGAATATCGAATTTTAACATCAATTACAGAAGGTTAAGGAAACTGAAAAGCTTTTGTGTCATTTATGTGTCAAAGTAGACTTTTAAGTACCATCATGGGTCTCATTTGAGGCGTAGATCATGATACCGTCGTCAGAAATAACTCAACTCCTGTAGTTTTGCAGAAATTTGGCACTTTTGTTTTTATGGCTTAATTTTGAACGATGGGAGTATGTAAGATTCCATTAGAAGTGTAAACTAGACTTATTTTTAAGCGAGAATTAATTAGGAGAAAAACAATTTTTTTTAAATTTTAAACATGTTGTTGTTAAAATTTTTGAAAATCTGAAAGAAGACGTCACTTTAGTTTTTTATTGTCTACCGAATGCAAAAAGAATTTGTTGAATAGCTTTTGTAGTTTTGTAGTTTCGGAATAATTTGGCCCTCCATATGTTTTTGGAAAAATGGCCATAACTTTCCAAACCCTGATGTTATGGGGCTGACTTTAAAAAATTTTAACACACCTTATCAAGGTATATAACATATATAATTTTCAAAAAAACCAAAAATATCGTATTTGGACATGTCGAGAATTCATAAAGTCACTCTTTTTAGACTGCAGAGTGTGTTGATCTTTAGAAATTAGAACACACCAAGTTTTAATGGATTTCATGTTGGCAGCGAAACATCACACCATGAGTTTAACATGGGACAATGTCTTTGTTCACGTGAACGCCTAAGTATATGTAAACATGTCATAATTTGCATAAATCAGAATAAACTTACCTTAATCTTCCGCAGAGACTTATCTTTACTGTTTCCACCACTTAAGTGATTTTAACCGAATAGATCTACATAATCCAAGGTAGACTTGGTGTAGAGCCCTCATACTTCATGCTTCTCCTGTGATTAGCTAGCTGAAGATGCCTCCTCAGATGCATTCTGTCATTAGGAAAGAGCTCTGATCAATTTTTTAGATGCTTCGGAAATAAATCAATCAATCAGTACGAGAGAGGTGAATTCGGTCAGGAATGGACTTCTTATTAATTGGAAATTCCGCATCTAGCATGTTATCTAGGATGACTGATTGTCAACTAGACCCCCGGAAGGTAGCTTCAGGTTCTGCATGAATATGGTGAAAGGTGTAATCAAGTTTTCAAATTGGATTCAATGGAGTGCTCTAAGAGAAACGAAGGAGGAGTCCG
>JAQIXX010007586.1:0-10623 GCA_034700605.1 Willowsia nigromaculata | reverse complement strand
AGCAGGTGGGAATAGAACCCCGGACCTGGTGCTAGAGATGAAACGCTCTAGCACCTACACCAACTTGCCGTGCTCAGCACAAACTATTAAAAGAATTTTTGTCATTCATGAAACCACCTTCACATAATTACTTAACGTGATAAAAAATTACTTTTCGTCGCCTTTCTCAAAACTCTTGAGTGCTTTATTGTGCAACTTTCTTTGATTAAAACTTTTTCCGCTTAGGAAACTCGCAATTTCTAACACACTGGGACCAGTTTTGAAAAAAATACGCATTGACCAAAGCCATCCAAGGAAATATAAAGGAAAAGTCGAAGCACGGCCATTAGTTAGTGAAAGTTCGGAGCAATGTACTTACACAATATTGAAAATGTTAAAATTGAAACACTGAGAGGTTCCAACATCACTAACGACAGAGACAGTCTTACTCACTTCTTAAAAACAGTATCAACTAGTCAGGTGTAATCCCGTAACAAAAAACTACTGAAAGCTGTGACTCCGCAGTATCGATTTTTCGTCCATCCGCTTGTGACGATATTTCGTCACCCATCCCCTGTGACGATTTTTACCCAGTCCCTCGTGATGAGTTTTCTTTACCCAAGTCCCTTGTGACCTTTTTTCGGAACACCATCCCTGGCACGATGATTTGACCTTTGAGCTTTACCTAACATTCATTTCACCACAAGCTTTAGAAATCCAATTATCATACATTGCAGCCTACACAGAAACAATCCTTATTTAAAAAGCATTGAAAATACCCACCTATCCTGACGTTTGACCTCGTGACGGTTGACCCCGTTGACCTATTGACCATATTTACAATAGGAAAGGTTGGATTCACCTTATTTTCGATAGGAAAGGTTAGATTGGCCTAAGGCATACGTGTGCCAATTTTGAGGTCATTAGGTCAAAGGGCACGGGAGTTATTCTGTAAGCGGACAGACAGACAAACATAAGCGAAAACTACGTAACAACATAAATGCTTTCAGTAGTTTATAATGGTTTTGTTTTGTATACTTCTAACCATAAGCACAGCTCATGTAAACGGAAACAAACTATTTATTGAATCGCGTAATGTATAAATCTTAGACAAAAACTACGATTTCTGTGTAATATTTTATGTTCTCTGTGTTAAAAATGCACATCAACAGCAAAAGTGATCAAATACTGTATTTTATGTTCATTTAAATGCATAGATATGTACAGTAGTACATGCGACCCTTTTCAGAAATTTCTTTGAGGGGGCGTCTATTTGGAGGGGGAGGCGCGTAATATAGGGGGGCGTCTATTTACTCCGTCAACATTTTAGTCCGTAGACGCCGGGGACGACTATTAAAGGGGGCGCGTAATTCCGAAGAGGCGTCTATTTCAGATTTTACGGTATTTTAAATCGATTTGAACTATTATTGTGCTTATAATATTTATGTAACCATTTAAAGATTCGAACTTTACGTTTCACAAAAACAATTTTTTCGACTTTTGATGGACCATTTTATCAATTGAAATTCTGAAGAAGACCCTGTGAAACGGTTATCCGTGTTTCAAAGAATTTTGACTAGAAAGCACATCACAGTATAAAAGCACACGAGATATTAGATGTTCTTAGCATTTGTCACATGCATTTTTCTTCTCTGAGACGTGAACTTATAAAAATTCAAGGCACATCACGTACGAGTTTACACTATGACTTGATAGCTGAAACGTAACTCAAACAGGAAGCAAAAAAATGTTTTAAAAAGTGATCGAAACAGCTAATGCATTTAGGCAAATCATTTCGGCTTTCACTCACACAATAGAACCTTTCTGAACATTAACAAATACGGTTTTCACTTATTGCTAGTTTTTGTTGGCTTTATAGCTCAAGCACTTTGTTAAAGTTCGGTACATGTCTTGCTGTATTTGGATTTCGTTGCAAGCACTTACTACATATGTTGTACTCTTTTTTCATTCACTTCAACAACTAAATATAGATATATAAGCGACTACGCTGGTATATTCTACGCTGGTTTTTCATAACATATTTTCTCAGGTCACATATCACACGTTTTAAGGCTAGAATTCACAAAAATTTGAGAAAACTGTGATGATCTTTCAATTTTTTAAAAGTAAAAAAATCTTGAGGAGTTATACATTTATGAACAACTTGTGAACAAACCCACAATTTTTTAAATCTAAAACAGAGAGTTTGGCAAACATGTAATCAACTAAAGCCTGCCCGACTATTTAGAACTTTGAAGGTTTCCACTAAATCCCAAAAAGTGGCTTAACGGAATCTACAAAAACCTAAAAACCTTAATTCCGTCATCAGTTTCCGAACTTGATGGACATTAGTACATGCAATACATGACTTTTAATGCTTTGCATTGAATGTTCTGCATGAAAAGACATTTCGATTGATATATGAATTGTAACCATTCAGGTTTGTCCAGTGACACTTAGGTTGCCGCAGGTTTTAGCTTCATTTAAGCCAATGTTAAAATACCCAACTTTGAAGGCACTAACAAGTGGTCTTGCACAGGATTATGGAGACTTGTGCCCTTTGAGAAAGTTTTTTTACTTATCAAGAGTTTTCCATTGATGTATAAATATTAATCATGCACCATTGGGCACAAACCCTCTTTAAAACGCTCACGGTCCTATACCTCTAAAAAACTTGGTATATTTTTTCTAATGATTGAGATGCAAGTTTGAACGTAATACTGAAGTTATAAAGCCTGAAAAAAGTTTTAACGCGGCATGAGCGGGTGTAAGTTTGTATTTCACTTTCTTTCATTCAACAGGAAAAACTTATTCAAAACGTATTACTGGGATTCAATATCTGGGCACTACAATGTTAAGCAAACATGAATGTGATTTGGCAGGTCGTTCAACAAATCAAACAGCGGATGTAGTGGGTCGTGTCATTACATTAAATCTTCCGTCTCAGTATACAATTATGTACAATTTAAAATTTATTGATTTTTTGTTCTCCTGTTGTTTTGTGTTCACTTCTACTCGGAGACCTTGACACTGAAAACACATTATGTATTTTGTACCTTACAAAATGACTTTGTAAATGAAACTACAAAGTTTCAAAACTATTTATAGCTTTGAAGAATGCTGTTGGCATTTTTATGTAATTGTTCTAGCAAATAAATAATGAAACAGATTTTATTGGAATTCTTGAGTAATCCTCTAATTAAGGTTGATACTGAGGTAAGCAGCGGAGTTACCCCTTGATGGAAGTCACCAAGCCTCAGCTCCTTTAGTAAACCCGTAGGCCAAAGCAAAGGGGTCATCCAAAAGCACGGAGGTGGTGTTCACAAAATATTCACAAAATGTTCTCAAAATAATTTTTTGAACGAAAAAGGGCACATTTTGTGAACACCACCTCCGTGTTTTTGGATGACCCCTTTGCTTTGGCCTACGGGTTTACTAAAGGAACTGAGGCTTGGAAGTCACCTAACGTATATATTCAAATGGAAAACGACATCTCCAAAAGTGTAGTTCCAAAGTTCACTATTCTGAAAACTGCGGTGCATGAGTCACCCATAATGAATTTTTCTGGTGACGAACATTTCGAATCTTCGGACTATTGCAATTTTAATTAAGATTTTCCTTAGAGACGAAAATTTGTTTCAACGTGTATTATTTACAAATTGTTGATTTCGAATTTTGTGTCAGTTTGTCCATTTATTGCGACTGTATGTCTCTCAATGTTCCTTCGGGACTCCGGTTATACTGGTTGATTGGCTACTGCCAGTGAAGTGTAAACTTGTTTTTTTTAAATCGTGATTTAAAAAAAATAAGATATTTAAAAGGCAAAGCGTAATTTGTCAAATTCTTAATTTATAACGCATTCTTGAGCGGCGAGTGATTTCACTAGTTGGTTTCAAAGTACATAAAATGTGAGATGGAATGGTTCGCATTTTATTTTAATGTCAGGACTTGTGATTCTCACAATACACCTATTGGCAATGAAATGTTCTCTAATACACTGTGTGACTGTAGCTTAGTGCTCAAAATGCAATGGTAACCAGCTTAGCATGAAATCTAATGTGATAATCCCCAGCATTTTCCGAACACTCTGATGAGTTTGCTTATGGATTTTCTCGATTGTATTGATTGTGGCATTCTCTTTAGGAACTACTCGTTTTGAAACATTTCGCCAGATAACAACATTTGAGATGGAAATGAGAATCAGTGTAAGTAGGTAGCACCAAAAGAGATTGGCAAAGAGGAAGTAAATTTTTCCCTCAACATCTCTCTCCCATGTCTCAGTGCAATACGAAATTTCATACTTTTCTGAGTAAACAACACTGAAAACTACTGCCCATGGAATGGTAATAACCAAAGCACCAGTCGATATCAAGCAGATACTGATCAAAGCTAGGCGTTTTGAGAGCCCTTGAGGACGTTCTAAAGGACGATAGATATCCTTGCACCTGCAAATCAAACAAGTACATTAATATCAAAACATTCCGTAACAATGCATCTTATGTTATTACAAATGACACGAAAACGTAGTTTTTGTAGTATATGTCTACAAAACTTCTCAAAATTACATTTTTAATGAGATAATAAAACCCGAATACCTGTCAAATGAAATGGCTACTAATGCGTATGCAAAGGCGCAAACAGCAACGCCTATACCTTTACACATCACTACACCGAAAATTCACGCAACCAAAAAAGGAAGAAAAGGACCTTATGCCTCTTAAAGGGGGGTTGGGCCAATCGTGGATGGTTACAAATCATATACCAATCGAAAGCTCATGATGAATAGAAAAATTTTTTCAAATGGCACAAGTCTCTAAAATGGTGCTTAAGACCACTTTTGGCCCTTCAAAGTTGATTTTTGACATGGGCGTAAATGGAACAAAAAGGTATACGCATTAGACCTGAGAAAGTGAGTAAGACCAAAAGTGCCTTTGTGCATGCAATATGAGATTTTTCATGCTTCGTATCATGTTTTGCACAAAAAGATCTCTCGATTGGCATATGAATTGTAACCAACCCGCTTTGCTCAATGACCATTGGGTATTCATACCTTTTTGTCCCATTTACGTCCATGTTAAAATATCAATTTTGAAGGACCAAAAGTTGTCTTGTGCAGCATTTTAGAGACTTGTGCCTTTTGAAAAAGTTTTCCTACTCATCAAGAGCTTTCGATTGGTAAATGATTTGTAACCATCCACGATTGGCCCAACCCCCCTTTAAGAGGCATAAGGTCCTTTAATAATCACCAAAATTCTATAAGTTTCCATGGTACTTAACATCACTCGTGCAACTCTACACTTTCAGTTAATTCTAAGGTGCTTTAGCTTTTTAAACACTTTAATACTATGGTACTTGCGCTGTGTTGTAAAAAAATTGAAAAAAATTGCTATGTACCCGATAAGATTGTATAAATCCTAGACCTTATATGCAATACAGTTACGCTTTGACAATAAAATAATCAGCACCAACGTCAGCTTTCCTTTACTAAAGGTGACTGAAACATTATTTATATGACAACTTGACAACTTATGAGTAAACATATTTGACATTAAGCTGGCTGGCACACAGAACACAATTACGAACAAATCCGCAATTGCCAAGTTGACCAGAAAAATATTTGTCACGTTTCGCATTCGAGGTCGTCTCAACGTCACCAGAATTAACATCAAGTTTCCAATAATCCCAATAATCAGAATTGTATATACCACTACAAGTGTGAATGTCTATCCCAGTCTGCATCTCATATACTTTTCGTTGAAATTTGACCACGATATTTTCTTCAAATTTTGAAAACATTGTCAAATCATCAGTTTCTGGGAAAATTGTTGTTAGTTGCTCATTATCAACCTTAATATAAGGTAAATACAATAGTGGAACACGATAGCTTATAGGTCATTAAAAAAGGATAGCTCATTAATCAGTTGCAGATGATAGTGTGTCTAGGTGTAATTGCTGACCAAGCTTTTGAAGTATTCTTCATCTATAACATAATATATTTTCCTGCACGTGGTTTTTGCTACCTTGAAATTATTTTTGAAATGGAAAATCCCACCAGAGTTCCTGAGTGTTTTACATTATTATTATTCCTTTGTACTACGATCCAGCAACTATTAAAAATTACATGTAGGCAAACATTGAAAAATAACTCTTTTATTTCAGCAGAATTTATATGATACGTGTAATCCTACTTGTTTTATTCCAACAGGGAAAAGTCCAATAAATATTTCAAAACGTAATACAATATCACATCACAATCGTTAATGATCTAGATTTGTTCTTACAATACACGTATATTTAGAACAGTACAATCACAATGTCAAAATAGTTTTTTTTCAGTTTGACAGTATTCATAATGTTTTATTCTGGACTGTTTTCTCTCATCGGTGATTACTGTAACAGCGTCAATGCTGTACTAGCACAGTAAAAAAGAAAGCAGCAACAGCTCAAGGGAAAGTGCTTAGGTAGTGCTTTGTTGCAATTTTCATATATGCAGCAAAACGGATTTTTTTCTTGACAAGTTGTAAATTACAACTCCAGTTCAAGCAGTTGAGATATTACTACCTTATTGATGGCTGAAATATCTGTCACTTATTATCCTTTGAAAACTGACAGCATTGAATATGGAACGGGTTGCAGTTGATTACAATAGAGTTAATTAAAATGAAATTTTGCGTAGATTCAAGGAAGCAGTATATAAACTGAATATTAAATTCTTTAAAGGAGAATGCCATAGGGTAAAAGACACATTACACATGAATCTTTGGTAGTCCATCATTTAGCATTAAATCATAGTATATGATTGGGCAATAATTTCGGGTTACGAGCTTTATTCTAAAACATTTAGGTTACATGAAATGTTAAAAAATTTATTTGAAAGCCTAGAAGCTGCAGATTTGGAGTGGACAGGATATTTGATTTTTTTAAATTTATCATGCCAGCAACAACATATTACCACTTGAATTCGCTAGGTAAAACTTTTGTGCTATTGATATTGATGTTAATTTTGAATGACGAACTCATTTAATTCATTTGTAGCTGAATGATGGTTGAATTTCTTTTTCGAATACTCGGGAGCTCTACTGAATATAGAGAGAAATTCTGCATTCATACTGACAAGCAAAATATTATGATAAACTAGCACAAAGGAATGGAAATGGATGAAAAAGTTTTTAATGAGTTTATTTTATTAGATTTTTTCTCAAGGTCGGCAGTTTGAACACAACAATGAAATGATGATGAGCTGCATGATGTTCATTCACAAGGGTTTACAAGGTTTTCATTAGATGTGAAGCAGCAGGCAATTGCATCAGAATCATCGTAGGCGTGCAGAATATCTAGTTTTTCCTCCATTTTCAAGTAGCTGCAATTTTTACAGGTACTGAGACCACGGGTAATTTCCTGCTTTAGATTCAATACTTCAATTTATTTTGTACTTTACATTAAAGTAGTCATATTAAGTCCTAACAATATAATTATTTTTACAATGGTTAAATGCACATAAAACGAGTAGCTTGTACATACAACCCTAGTCAAAAGTAAGGACACCTTTATTCAACTGGATGCCAAAACTGAGTTTGCTATGAATATTTTACAACTGAAAGCTCGTTTTGAAGGTATTTTTCTCCTCTTTTAATTTTTGTGCTGAATGGGTAATTACGTTATAGTTTGTCAACATGAGGCAACATTCCCTGTGCGACTTTGTAACAAAAATGTAACTGCCGGTCAAATGGTTCAATGACTGATTGAGTAGTTTATCCATAACAAAGCAAAATTGAGCATTATTCTGCCACATGCCAGTTTCCTCAAAACTTAAATTTCCTAGTATATCAGTAGTTCTTTAAACTTTCACCTAAGGAGGTTTACTCACATCTATCGCTTTCCTTACGTTGTTATATACATAACTTATTATGTTTTTGAATACTAACCAAATATAACGTTAAGTTCCTTCAAGAATGCAACCTTTGAGATAACCGAAGAGAAGACTGCTCTTAATAACAGAAACCATGGACAATGCATTGTGTATCTTTACTGTTATCCAAAATATAAATTTCTTGTTAGAAAAACGCTTTGTGTAAACATTAACAACTTCACATGACAACTACATCCACTGCACTATACTTCGTATTGAAGGTAGCCTGCAAGCCTGCGGTTGTCAGGTGTGAGTCCACACCTGACATTGATAGCTTGGTGAAATCATCATCGTTAAATTTATTATTTTCAAGATGCGTGTGATGCTATTAGTGGTTATCAGAGCTTCGTGTTGATAGAACGAAGAAATGTGATACAGAAATGTCAACACCTTCCTAACAACGTAATTTAGTAGAGCATTTAATAGTTCAGGTGCGAATGATGTACTGCTCGATTGATCCTTTTTGTAATATTTGCGAATTGAGTCGTCGTTTGTATCATTATAAAGTATAAAGGTTCACGATTCAGCTAATTGTATTCAGCTATAACTTTCGTATAGCTGCTCATAAGGCTCACAAAACTTACTGCATGGGTTACCCAAATTTGAAAACAAATTTTTATCAGTGTCGCTCCCAAAAATTGGATAAAGCATATCACCAGTTGTGCAACATAATAATAGGCATGTAGTTCAGAAGGAAAGCGAAGAATTTGATATTTTTTAAATTGGCTTGCATTACATCGTTACATTTACATCACATTACATTTCACACGCAGTTGAATTACGATTGACTGGAAATTTTTATGACAATATACTTGATTTCTACATTAAGGTTTCATAAGTCATATTTATGACTTTGCTTTTGGAACAACGTAATATATGCATGGGAGTTTTCAGCATCTGCTCCAAGAACATCTATACTGCTATTGATTATTTGCAAGCTCATGAGTAATTATGAACGTAAATATGCACAACAGCACAACATACCTATATATTTTACATCGGCAGCCTAATAATTGTCTATGTAGCAGATTAGGTATTTATATTCAATTCAATTATTCTTCCTACGGATTCACTTAAGTGCATATATCTGTATCACATTTACTCCCTCGTGGTTGTAGAAAACATTTAGATCGACTTGTCTCTAGTCCAACTGCTACTTTTACATGAGTCCCTCGTTTCAAGATAATGGAAACCGAAGCTCGTTGCTTATTTTGACATGTCCGATGATGAGACGAGACTACTGCTGGGACTGCTTCTACCATTCCTCAAGTTACTGCACATGAATAAGTTAATGGTATTTTATGAAATGACATCGTATTTATCAAAAGGAGCCCTATTTCTGGATACGACAGTTGTTTATCTACGCATTTTTCGTTTCAGTGGTTATGTATGAGCCCAAAAGAGCCCATGAATGTAACAGGAAAATAGGCATTGCATGAAATTTGTCATTGATAAATGTACAGGGTACAAAATTGGTTTTGTTATTCATGTGGGTTTTGAATGCATGACACCAAATGACGAATATTAATAGGGATTTATTATTTAGCGGAAATGAGTAGCAAAAATCTCGATTTTCGACACAGAAAATGAGATTAAAATGATGTTCATCTTACGGAGCCAATGTATGTACATTATGACCTAACCCAATCTGCTTCATAAATCCAAGCCAGAAACACACTGAAAAACTTAAAGAGAAAGCTTTATGGAAAGGATATTGGTTTCTGCTAACTTTAACCTCAAGGGTAAAGTTGTACCGTAGGCATGTTTATTTACAAATCTAAATTTTTAAAAGCAAGCTTTATTTATTATGTCGCCAGTAATAAAATCTGTAAAGTTTGCATCAAACTCCAAAGGTTATTGGATCATAAGTAAAACGATTCTGATAAAAGATGTTTCCTATGCAAATTGTGAAAAGTTTTATTTCTGTTTTGCTTTCCTCTCGATCACTTGTGCAACGATACTGTCTTGGTTACCTTAATTGTTAAGTATAGATATGGATGAGTAAATAGTATCGTTGTTTCAGACATTGGTACGATGTGTTTACGTATTTACCACATCTACTTCTTCAGTACATTTTGTTAATGTGGGTTTTGTAAATAAGCACCCAACGCAAGTTTTCTCACAGTAAAAAGTGTCCTAAATGTACTTGCTTTGGTAAGAATACTTAATACAACGTTTCTACAGCCATTAAAAAACAATTGTAATGGAATACCTTATCGAACAAATTTCGTGGGTTTCGTTATAATATACATATTGGAAAATTGCCTATTTTGCAAATATGCGGAAATTTCACTTCTAACATTAAATACCAACACTAGCTGCGGACGTGGAAATTCTTTCAAACGTCCCTGATACGCTAAGTTTTTTGACAATTATTAACCTCAAAATCCCTGATTTTCGCTTCGTAATCCCTGATGAGCAAAAAAAACGAAATTTCCGAAAAAATCCCTGATTTTAGCTTCGCAATCCCTGATGAGCAAAAAAACAAAATTTCCGAAAAAATCCCTGATTTTCGTTTCGCAATCCCTGATGAGCAAAAAAACGAAATTTCCGAAAAAATCCCTGATTTTCGTTTCGCAATCCCTGATGAGCAAAAAAACGAAATTTCCGAAAAAATCCCTGATTTTCGTTTCGCAATCCCTGATGAGCAAAAAAACGAAATTTCCGAAAAAATCCCTGATTTTCGTTTCGCAATCCCTGATGAGCAAAAAAACGAAATTTCCGAAAAAATCCCT
>JAQIXX010007585.1:0-10624 GCA_034700605.1 Willowsia nigromaculata | reverse complement strand
AAAAATGACGATTAGGAGGAAGATAATCTATACGAGGTGGAAATCTTTTTAGTTTAGCGGGCAAGAAACTTTTTCCCGTTACTTATTATTTAGAGGGAATTATGTCATGTTGCTGTTTCTATTTTAGGAGAGAATAATCCACAAAGATGGGAATGTTGGCTCTTCATAACACAAAATAGAATGTTATCCAATTGCAAAACAATCGTGATACAATAAATTGTTCTTCGCATGTTTAATTATTAAAACTGATATATAGTTGCTATTCACGGTTAAATTAGGTCATACTGGTGAAGTGATGTAGAAATGGTTGTCTGATGATTTAAGTCAGACTTCACTAGTTGTAAGTATCGCTATCTGGCGAGTTGGAATAGGATGTATAGGTATATAACATTTTGAACAACAATATTTTGAAATTTTCAGAGGTAAATTACTGACCAGGCTTCTTTGTTATTATTAGTATTGATAAAAAAACCTAATAATATGTATACCTATAAAAATACATTTCTTCATATCCTTAGCTGCAATGATGGACAGTAAATATTTACGAACTTATTGACACAGTATCAATCATCATTTATTTGCATGATTTGGAACATACATATTATTCTACTCTCATCAATGACTACGCATTAATGATGGGTTAGAGATGTTTAGTGAGCAAAAGTTCTGTGCATTACAACCGTGATTGATTTATGAATCTTTGACAGTTTTTCATTGTGCACACAGAATCATTTGAGTACGTGATACGTGATATATATTTCATAAGAATTAATTCCAGAGAAATACAGAATTCATTCCTCAATTGAACTATTAAATTACAATATCCCGATAACATATTCTATCCAACCATGTGACAGGATGTAAGTTATTTTTTTATATAAAATAAATGATTTTATAGATTAGATTTACGCAATATCCTGTGATACCCTGTTTTACACAATGTATTGTTTATTTAAACATTTCCAAACAAACTAAAAGTCCAGTAGTATCACTCATCATCGCAAATAAATGAAGTTTGTACCATGTATGTAAATATTCATTAAATTGAAAGCATAAAAAGCAAAAAAACACAATGAAAAGGAAGCTTTCAATCATTATATTCATAACAATTAAAGTTTATCTCTTATCTTTCGTATTGAAAGTATATATAAGCATTTAAAATTTAATCATTCATTCATTGATTATTCGTATCGAGAATAACCCCATATGAGTATATAGTAACCCCAGTTTTTAAGTAGGTGCTTATCTCTTCGTCAAAGTTGTTTCCATTAAAACCGCAAGTACACATACATTAACCCAGGCAGTTTCTTTGAAATCCCTTCTTTTATTCGCCTGCTGAGTAGTTAGAGTTAATACAAAATCAAAAAATGACGAGCGAAAGGAAGCAAGAGAGACGAAGGCTGAAGTTACTTTCCAACAAATCCGGTATTTTGCTCATACTTTTGTTTTCGCAAACACCATTCGCCTATCGGATTCGGAGTGCACAAATTTTCAAGTGGGAGAATGCTACAGTACCTTATCAAATACATCATTCTTTCGGTAAGTTGTAAACTATTCAAAAGTAGGTCAAATTATAATGACTGCCGCATTCCGAAATAAATTAAGTTACAATCCCGTTAGGAATAATTTGAATGCATATAAATTACTTATAAAGTATTGAGCTGTTAGCACACATAATTGAATAAAATGAGCTTCTTCTATCTCATTCTACAGCCAGTGAGGAAGCGGCAGTTGTAACTCGAGTACTTGCGGAGATTTCACAGAAGACATGTGTAAAATTCATACCGGTCACAGATGAAGACGACTTTGTTTGGATACGTAAAGGACCTGGTTGCAATGCAGTTCTTGGCTTTGTAGGTGGGCCACAGGTTATCAACCTGCAAGTGGGTCCCTCTTATCTCTCGGATAAGGGAAATTCTTGTGTGCAACATGGATTTGTAGCGTATGAAATCATGACTACGTTGGGATTCTACCAAGAACATCTCAGGCCAGACAGGGATCAGTATGTAACCGTACGTTTAGAAAACGTGAAACCGTGGAAGAGAGGATCGTTTGCAAAGTACTCAAACGCCATATTTAATCTAACTGAACTACCCTACGATTATGACAGTGTCACACACGGAGGATTGTACAGGTTCTCTAGGAATGAAAAGATGACCATTGTGCCTACAAAGTATGGGGTAAGTATAGGTCAGAAGGATGAATTGAGCAATGGTGACTTACAAAAAATTCACAGTGTCTATTGTACTGCCAATCAAATAATCTTTTCCAATATTTACTTACTTTTTACTTTCATAACTACTATTTATATCAAACAATACTGATTAGTAATATGTAATGCATTGACTATGTCATTGCTACTGATTTACAAATAAAAATAAACTGATACCTATAAATTTTACTGGCCTTATTTTGAGTTCAAATCAAAATCAATTACAAAGTCAAATTCAAAAAAAATTCTTGCATTTCATAGCTTTTGAAAGCTCTCAGTTTAAGGACAGACATCATAGCATTCAAAAGTAGCATTTTGCTTGCTTCTGAAAAAATGTTTCATTTAAAACTTTCCCTACTGCTCCTCGGCACGCTTCAAGCTTTAACACAATGTATTGTTTACGGTATGCCAACGCCAACATTGCCAACTGCAAAATACACAGTAGAAAGGAATCCAATGTATGGAAAATACTTTGAGGGTGATATGAGATTTCCTATTGGTTTTGATCCCAGAAATGGAGTCATTGGGGAAAGATACCACTGGCCTAATAACGTTGTACCTTATACAATTTCTGCACGATTTGGTGAGATACTAATAATTTTCACGCAAACTGATCATTAACCTTTTTGTGCATGTTCACCCTTCAAATTAAGACTTTTTCTATTTTCAGACTCTGATGAAACGCAAATAATAATGAGTGCCCTTGTCGAGATTTCAAATAAAACTTGCATAAGGTTTGTGGAGAGAGTTGCAGAAGAGGACTACGTGTTTATTGAACGGGGGGAGGCAAACTCTGGATGTTGGTCTTATGTTGGACTACAGGGCGGCAGACAAGTTCTCAATTTACAACCACCACCTGGTCCACATTGCATTTGGCATGGGACAATCGCCCATGAAATGGCTCATGCAATTGGGTTTTTTCACGAACAGTCAAGGGCGGATAGGGATGATTACGTGACCATCATTTGGGATAACATTCCATCGGAATTGGAATCCAATTTTGATAAGTACAATAGATCCATAATTGACGATCAAGGTGTGCCGTATGACTATCATAGCTTGATGCATTACAATGCGTATGCATTTGCCATTGATGCAAGTAGGCCAACCATTGTCCCTAAAATTGATGTGGAAATTGGACAAAATGTAGGTCTAAGCCCAGGGGATGTCGAAAAAATTAAAAGACTGTACCATTGTTAATTATTTAAACTTTTGGATGAATAAACGTTTTATTCTAGTGGAATGTCCTATAAATTAATAATTAATATTTATTTTCTTCTGATGGTGGTGTTGATTTTCTCACCATATCTTCAATCTCCTCCGTTTGTATCCATTTCATAAGAGCTGCCACCATGCTTAGCACAAGCCAATACCAAAAAAGCTGACATACCAGCCATATAAACGTGAGTTTAAAGAGTGGAGGAAGATCAGGCTTTACTTTTCCTGGACTTTTTGGAGCTTCTCGCGTTTCACATATGAAGAATTGTGCGGAACGAATTAACGCTGCGATTACAAACGAGAGCATACCGCACATAACATATACATAGCACAAAACCTGGTGATTCTGGAACAAAAGGAGATGAAAATTCTTTGTTTTATCCCGAAAATGACGAACGTATACGTGTATTGCAAATTGAAATGATTCAAAATTTTATTGCATAGATCTTACCTTAAAGGCTCCGATTAAGAGTAAAATGCTACCAACGGTATATATCAGTTGAGCTGTAAATTCGATGAGGAGAGACCATTGAATAAAATTGGGACAGTAAAATTTTCCAGAGATTCCAAAGTCTGGTTTAGAATCTGTTTGGTTTTGCGTCACTGAATTTGTCACCAAAAAGAAAAACACCAGGATGGTCAACAAGGCAGGTACTGATAAAACCTGGAAAGGGAATGCATTTTCCGTCACTTTAATTCTTGTTTTTTGGAATACTCAAAACTTTGAGAGTATGCAGAGCAAGTATTCTTACCAGGTTAACTATTATCACTGCAAAATGGGGCCACTTTGTCCCATTGTCAATGTGAAAGAGAACTGCGGTGGAACTGTTTGCAGAATCTAATCCAGTCTCCTCTTCCACAAAAGACTTATCATCCGGAGAAATGCTCACTTTTTTCGTCATTTTGCCAACGGCTGTATGCAATATTATTTTATGCTTATGCTTCCTCTTCAGAACACTTTCAGTTCAATACTAAAATATGACTCAATTCCACGGTGGGGTCAGTGGTCGAGCTTAGTTTTTCACCTACATAAAAATTAGTGCTATATATTCTTGCAGCTTTTGGAACAGGGATATTACATACAAGCCTGGACTAAAATGTATGCCATCCATCATTCTTGAAATCAATGCACATACAACATAGTTCTAAAAGCGAGTGGTATATATATGTATTAGTACATCTCCATACCATGTAGTTTCATTTCCTTTCGAGAAAAGGGTGCTGCGTGACTATTCACATTACGACCTGAGAAAACTTAAGTCGCGCATGAAGAGTGGGACAAAAAAGTCAAAAGTCTTGATTACAAAGGCACGCAATGCCTCTATTCACATGAGCAAGTGGAACCCTACGCATTAAACCATTTCCGACTCTCACTCCAACCACTCTCCTCAAACTCTCATTGTAGATAATTAACGTGAATTGGGACTATAAGCTTTTATGGTGAAATTTACACGCAAAATTTTACTAATGTCTATACATGGATTTTTCGTACAGCTTATTGTGGTTCACAGCATTCTTACTTTACAAACTTTACAGAGTTCGTGTGCAATTATGTTTTGCATACCGATACTCACAGCATATTCTTTGGAATACGTGCATGAATAAACTAGCAATAAAATCTGTATTTTAGTATATGCCAATTGCAAACGCAGTTTTCACCATACTTTCACTAGTTTTCTTTTTTCCTTTATTACCTTAAAAACGTAAATACAACTTAACAATACGGAGAAAGCTTATATTTTTAACATGCGGCAAGGCAAAAAACATGATATACGATAACCTACATTTTGTGGTTTTCCTAAAATAAATGGCATCAAGCTTGATGCTTGGTCATTGTGTACAAATGAAGTACAAAAACAAAAATTTTCTTTATTATACTTTTGAAGTATGTCCATAAATCTTCCTAAATTTGAGGCAACGTTGACTGTTTACTCATTGATAATATTTAACAAAAAACAATGGATGTAGTTTAAAGTCTATGCTGGGTAGGGGTTGTACATTGTACATGCTGTATGAGAACCATACGGTTTAGATTGAGAATCAATTGAAATAAAGTGACAGTTTAAAAAATAATCAATTAATTTTTATTGATTTAATCAGTTTTATGTTAATATTTTTGCATACTAAATTGAAATTAAAAGACCATAAAAATTCATGGAGCAAAAACATTTAACCGATTTTTTAGCGTTTCTCAAGAGTCACATAGAGTCCATTTTCAGGTCTAGTAATCAATTCACAAAGAACATCAATATCCTCCCGTTTCATGGCTGCCTTCACCTTAAAATTTCGGAATATTGTTGAAAGCATAACTTTTTCTTCCATCAAAGCAAACTTTTGTCCAATGCAATTCCTGGGGCCTGCTGAGAAAGGAACGTACGAAAAAGCGCTTCGGCCTTGTGTATTCTCCGGGGAAAATCTTTCAGGGTCAAATTTCTCTGGATCTGGAAATACTTTAGGGTCCCTATGCAAAAAATACATGTGAATGAACACGGTACATCCAACAGGAATGACTGCACCATCATCGAGCTCCAAATCTTTCGTTATCTGTCTTCCGACAAACGGCACACTCGGGTAAATACGAAGGCCCTCTTTGATACAGGATTCAAGATACTTCATTTTCGCCAAATCCGCCGTTGTCACATCTCGAGTACGATCATCACCAAAAATCGAGTCCAGTTCTTGATGAACTTTTTCCTGTACCTCTGGGTGGCAGCTAATGAGAAATGTTGTCCAACTAGCAGCAGCGGATGTTGTATCATGACCCTCGAACATAAAAGTATCAGTTTCCTCTCGTATGTTTTTATCAGTTAAAGTTGGGTCACTTTCCTGTGTCTCCAACAGTAAGTCCAAGAACGCTTGCCGTTTTTTTCCACTATTCAGGTAAATATCTTCCTCTGCTTTGTTGCTGGATTCAAAAGTACCGTTCTTCTTTGCTTCTTGCCTCTCCTTTTTCCTCTCTTGGATGACACTGTCTGTAAACCCATGCAAGATGTTGAGACACCTCGTCTCCTCCTTTCCAGTTGGGGATAGATCCCACGCAAAGTCTGGATATAGCCATGGGCGAAGGGTACGGTATTGCGATATTTCACTCATTTTGTAAATGGCATGGACGTAGTCAGAATTGGACTTCTCCTGAGCATTCACCTTTCGTGCCATCGCCGTCTCACAAATGATATCCAAAGCACAATGCGTAATTACTGGAAATATGTCAAACTTTCCGCTACCTTTCTTCTCCAGAACATTACATAAAACAGTGCATTGCTCGTTAAAAACACGAAGGAAGTCTTCGAGAATTTTAAAGTGAAAAGCGGGTGTCAACTGTTTCCTCCTTCGGAACCATTTTTCTCCCCCGCTGGTTAGCAAACCGAGTCCGAGCCATCGGTGAAGCAAGTTATAATCAGAACTCTTTTCGATTAGAGTTTGTGAGGACAGGATTTTCTCAATGTCGGCTGCATTAGCAATTACAAGATATGGTTGTATTCCAAGCCAAATTTTGTATCGATATCCATAAGTGTCTATCCACTTGTAGAAAGCTTGCAAGACCCCTAGAGAACATGAAAAAGGATTTGTTATTCCATTCGTGAATGATAAGATAAATTAATGCATGTTTTGATACCTTTCCTTCCATCGCTAAAGTCCAAACTATTTCCTAAAAGGGGCAAAGCAGGAGGTCCATTAAAAGCTTGTAGCTTTCTTAGCAATGCCACTCTTGGAGGAATTATGAACACAGCAATGTAACTGAGCACTGCTGTTACTATTAAAATAATCCAAATCATTGTAGATAAAACTGTCTAATTTAAAAATATGAATTGAAATGTTCCATCGAAAACGTACGGGCCAATAATTGGGCGCTTAAATAAAATAAAATCAGCTACCCAATTCACAATGCTAAAACAATCCTTGCCAATATAACAAAATCTAATATGCTACGACACAGAAATGCTTGATGAGACTATAAGTTTGAGAATATATTGCATGCATATGGAATTGCATATAATGTAAGTTATGACCGAAAGGGCATTCAAAAGGTTTTTCTAATCAAAATGTTATGTGATGAAATCATGTACCTATACACGTTATGTAAATTTCCGTAAAACAGATACAATCACAAAGGATAAAAAGGATTCTTTCCCAGTATAATTATCCATAAAATTGACCAAAACTAAAATTACGTTAAATTTATGGTTTGTTGTTGGATGGTAAAGCTTCAAGTACTACAAGTAATGAGAAATGAGATAAAAGCTACGCAGCGGACAATCTATTACCTACATATATATGGATCACGAATCACGAACATAGTCATTCCAATGTGCTGTTGTTTACGAATTCTATTCTGCATGCAGGTATTAGCTATGCCATTTGAATTCGTTTGAAACATTGTATTCATTCTCAGCACCATCTCATTCGCTAAATATGGGAAGTTAATATGTTTGGGCTTATGGAAAACATGTGCTAGAAACTACTACATGTTGAAATGATTGGGAATATGTATTGCTGTTTTTGATGTCCACTGATGTCCAGCGGATCAAGGACAACTAAATACAAACGGGAATATAGTTTTTTCTTTTAAATCCCTGAGCACATTTAAACATTGTATATGCCATACGCTACCTACTGCAAACGATTTCTACATTGTGTGCAGTCCATTTTATGACTATGAGTAGTATTTATGCTTGCTAATCACAAATGACTGTGATTGCAAATATAGCGTAGATTATGGACACGATTATAGTGATACAACCTCTTCTACTTCATTGATTTGGTTAAGATTTATTTCTATTGTCCTTGATTCCAGTGCTGAAAATTAAATTAACTTCTTAATAAATGTAGTAAATGTGAAGTGTGCATATGAGCTTTCCTTAAAGCTATGAAGATGAATTCCGCCAAAATTAAAATGATTACTTTTTATACTCTTAAGTGATAATAACTATCAGTTAAAGACTAAAGTTAAGAATAACTAGATATCGATGGATGAACCACTAATGGGAGACCATTAAAAATGTGACATTGGCCATGAAAAAAATAAAGTAAGTTCTAGACGCATGAAAATCGTATCCCATCCCTATCATCCCTATTACTCATCTCATAACTACAAACTATGACTTCATGTGCTGGAACTGGAATTCGATACAATAAACTGAACTTCTTGCACGCGCTGCCCTACCTACTTGTTTTGATCTGTACCTATGTACACATAGTGCATTCGTATATAACATGGCCAGAAACACATTTGACCAAAAAGCATTGTTTAGATGCAAAAGAAGAATTTTGTGTTTATCAACGTTCATCAATTATAATTTTGCAGGTTCAAGGTCATAATCATGTTTTATCCGTTTGCATGATGCTCGACTATTTTCTGCAACCAGTTTGATAGCTATAGCAGCTCTGGTACAACTTGCAGTTCGCACGCGAACATTGAATACTCAGAACAACTAAACTGTTCCGAAAAAAACCGTTTGACATCTCATGACGTCCCAAGCATTCCATTTCACATTTGTAATCAGTCAATGCGCATAGAAGGCTGTGATTAAAAAGAAATTAAACCTTGATTTAAAATTGCATGCCAATGGCAAAAATAATGGCTACAATTTTCGAAATGCGAAAATGATACAATTCAGTTGTAGCTCATTTCTTAAGTTTTATATAAAATAAGTAATGATGAATCCCTAAGCTCGGATTCCCTAATGTTCGCAGTATCATTAATCAGCAGCTACATCATACCAAATACGCTTTTTAAGCCAAGATTAATGCAACTTCCTCAGAAAATTCCCCATTATGTTGAAAGCATACAACAAATTCAAGTTCATTTACTCTGTAGTTTGATTTCAACACAAAAGCTCATTAATATCCATAAACATTATTACATAACAAGCTTGTTGTAACAGCAAAAAATGAATATTTGTGTTGTTTCCCCTTCACATTGATATATGAATGTCTACAAACCGCCATAAAAACATCACATCTAAATATCATCTCCATCTGTCACCGCAATATGAATACGACGGTCATCATGATGCTGCAAACTAAAACCATTCAAAGATCGCTGACACTTCCTCCTATATCCGTAGGTTGTATGTGCAATATTATGTGCATAGATACAACAAGAAAACTAATTGTGAATACTTGAATATTTACGTTGTGTTCTTGAAAATCTCAGGAGCGAGTCATTGAACACTTTCAGAAATTGGGTTTTTAGGCCTGGGTCATTTAGTAGTATTGAATGGGCATTGAGCATGATCATGGATTAATAGCTTTGTTGCTTTCCGCATCATGTGATGATAGATACTGGTGCTGGTCATTATCAACACGATGCGCAATATCTCCAAGTTGCAGTTTAATCTCTTTATTTCGGTTGTCACAAATATGACGACATCAAGATACATGGCAGAAATGTTGTGATTTTTTGCTATATAAGGTTTTTCCGCACATGTTTACGTTGCCTGTATGTAAATCAACAATCACGCAACAAGTGTCGTTTATTTTTAAGGACCCTATCCAATTAGGCCTAACAATACTGACAACTCAACAGCCTTGCTAATTTTTTGCTTACTGCTTCCTCTACTTGAGTTGACGAAATGTAAGATGCCTGTAGAAAAGATAAGATAACACTCTCGTTTGTAGGTTTCATTAATAAGGAATCTTGCTACATTTGACTACAAGTTTATGAATCATAGTGCTAATGTGCATGAAATTTACGATGTTTAGTTCTGCATGCTATTATAATTACTGTAAAATACTCCAGGAACTACTATTACATACTATGAAGAATGTTTCTATAAAACAAAGTGCCTCTTGAATTTTTCTTTGTAAACATTAATGTTTGTCTGGCCAGATCGTAACAAAAACTGGAAAAACTGGACAGGTTAGATATTTTTTTCCCGTCTGAATTATATCATAAGAAGTCCCCACGTGTCTAGAATTATGCTTTGAGCAAAAAAAGATTACCAAGAAAACAGCTTCAATAACAAAATGTCAATGAACTAAATGCCCCGGCCAACTGGATATGAAATGCATTCAAATTTTCTGCGTAACGGGCTACAGATCAAGTTAAAACTATAGTGAAGGATGCAGAGGCTGCGGAACGTAATTTTGCATGTGGGGTACAATTTTTTTTAACTAACTGCAACATTTTCTATAGTAGCATTTTAAATCAATTTATCAAATATGCTGGAGGATTTCCCATAAGTACTTATA
>JAQIXX010007584.1:0-10626 GCA_034700605.1 Willowsia nigromaculata | reverse complement strand
CTGGACAGATGCGAGTGGAACCACCTCCACAATCTTCCCTTTCATCTTCTTCCGGCTTTGAGCGGGCGTGACACTCTGACCCACAGAGAATTTTCGGTCAACAACCTACAACCGATATCGAAGCAAAGTGTCATGAATAAAGCTAACAGTCAATTAAAGTTTTAGAGCATACCCTATAAACTTTCTCATCATGTGCCCCACTAATCAGCTCCGTCTCCGCTTTGTGATTACTATCCCAAATAATCCTCCTCTTGACATTCCTCTGATCATCCTCCATCTCATCCCCAGCCCTCCCAATATTATCCGGTTGAGATCGTGACCTCTTCATCATAATCGGACTTGTAAGTCCTGGAATCATTCCTCCATTTTCTGAGGAGCCGCCATCTCCTCCTCCAACCAGTAAACCTGCCGAAGTCACTTTCCTCATTGAAGAAGACGGAGACACCAAATGAAGCAGCGGCACCCTCTTTATCAGCAGTTTCCCACCACCATCAGATGCCAACGGTGGTGGCGACACACAGAGCGTCGACGAGAACAGCGTGTCATCCGCTTTGAGTACATCTCCATAATTTGAGAAGCATTGACTGCTGGAATTGAAAGAATCTTCAACGTCCACATATTCCTGGATCCTTCCAAACTCCAGGAATTTCGAATTGCTGTTTGTGCGCTTTGCACAGACACGGTCTCCATTGAAGAACACCATTTTCCCAATTAATTGCAATTAAAAATTGCAAGTTCCCACCTAATAGACCCTAACCCTTTTTGCAAGCTGAATAATTACTCGAAGAGCATAAAATCATTCTTAGAAAGCTCATCTTTGTTTTGAATTTGCTACTCCCCATATTTTCACCGATTTCGAATTCTCGCGCCACGGCTACCATTATTCAAATGCACGCTAAAGGGAACATTTAGATTTCAAAGCACCATTTCACCTCACCATTGACCAAACATCCAATAAATATCTTTTGCCCCTTTCCCCCAAAAAACCGTTTTTTTTCTCAGAAAAGCGCAAACATACATATTTTTTGCTCATTATCTTCCGCTTTGACATGATAATGCTTTGTCATTACATTTTTGTTAATGTTTGTCGTGTTGAAGCGTGTACTTAACACTGTTGATAGACATGTTCGAAAAACCAATGCTCGAGAAAGAGTAAATTCCCCAAAAAATATCTCAACTCACTTGCCAGCTCCATTTTAAACACTCATTTCTCTTCGGAAAAGTACCGCATAACTTTAAAACCTGCATTCTTGCGGTTTTCTCAACACTTTTCAACCCCAAAATATTTACCATTGTTTCCGAGCATTCCATCCTCCGCATATCTCTCGACACGTTAATATGTCCTCATCATGAAATCTGAAACTTTTTCGAGAATTCCTAAAAATTCTTTTCTCCAAAGAATACATTTCTAATCCTCTCGTCCAGTGACACGAGAAATAACAGAAATGTCATCTTATGTTTTTCTGGAAATTCCTTCCGGTATTTTCAAGAATTGAAATGTAAACCTAAACGGGTAATTATTTTTCCTTTCACTCTTCTTAATAAACAACGAGACAAGTAATAAATTTCAGTATACGAGCCATACAAAAATCCAGTTAAAATCCATGTTTTCCTCCGTCACGCTACTTTTCCCTCCTTACAAATTAACTATTGTTGAGACTGTGTCGTCGTCAATTGTTGCAAAATGTTTATGAAAATTCTGACTAAAGTCGCGTGTACGAATTCACTATCCCGCTGATTTGCGTAAAGCAGCATAAACTTTTTACTTTTAGAAAAGTTGTAAGTTTTTTAACATTTCCACTCGAACCCAAACCGTCTGTTTCCTCCTGCTGAGATGTGCGTTCTATTTCAAGTGGATAAAGAGGATCTAATCAGTTGTAAATGTTGCATCTTTTTAGCTATATTTTTTCGAAGGAAAGAGCAAAACATTCATCTTTTTTCGATGAAATTAAGCATATAGCCAATATAAAACGCATATATTTAAAACTGGAGAGAATCGATCGATCTTGTTACGTATCATCCCCATCGACTCATCCTAATCATTCGACAACAAGATGCATAACAATAAGGGTTTTTCTCTACTGAAGATGAAATATATTTTTTTCTGTTTTGTCAAGTGGGCTTGTTGCGTTATGCACATACACCGAATTAAGGAGGAACAGGAGCCAAAATAAAGTAGCAAACGTGTGTAGTCACAGCGTGGAGTAGAAAATATTGTGTTTTTCGAGATGAGAAATTGAAAGGAGCGTATGAAAAATATATGGAAGCACGAGTCAGGAAGAATACAGAGATATTTTTTGTTCATACAGAAAATCCTCATTGTTTGGGAGAAATTGCATTGTGGATTGAAGAATAGGAGCATGTCATGTTTTTCAGAGAGTGAATTCTCTCCTTCTCAAGTGGATATGGAGTGAGGAAGCAGACAAGGGAGAAAAAAGATGATGGGCAGAGAGACACACGTACTTAACGCAATTGTCTCTTCTGTCTGATGGGATGAGTATGTGTATTTGGTCAGGGATAGAGTAAATAAGATGGGATAATAATATATGCAGGGAATAATATTGTCTGGTTTAAGGTTGAACGCTTTTCGAGGAGATCGTCTTGTCTCTGGAGTTATTATTTTTTTCGAGGGGGTTACAATGTTTGCTGAGATTTTTGGGAGATGTACAATAACTGGAGGAACAATTACGGTGATGGTGGTTAAGAAACTTGCAATTTAATATGTGGAATTATGCACTCTTGGATGGTAATGATGATGGAGGGAAAACTTATGATGATCAGATGCACTTGAGGGAGGATAATGATGATGTAATGGGGTTTGGGGGAAGCTGAGATTTTGTTTGCTTACCAGAAGAGATTTTGGAGTAAAAATTGTATTAGGTGAGTGCACTTTGTGTGCTGGTTTTATGATAATATGTAGTGATTGGTTATGTATGAAGAAAATGAGCATGCATCCTAAAAGCTTCATGGTTCATTTTGTCATCACATTTGATAATATTCATTTCATTTCTCTAAAGTAAAGTGCAGGTCTACAGCGATCATCACACAAGCAGCTTAATTCCCTGAAAACATACCGCACATTAGTGTGTGCAGATTCAATGAACCAATGAAGCCAATCAAAAAGCGATTTTTTTACGATTCTTTTTAGTTATTAAGCTTATTGTGAAACGAACCGCGATTCTTTATTCATGGGAGAAGATTTTTGAGCTTTGGAAAATCCTCTGCACACGTTTCTCCGATAATTCGGATCGCTAATGTGTGTGTATGCTTTTTAGTATGAAAACTGAATTAGAATTGTCAACGATCTCGTTTTTGTTTAAATGCGGATCTATTACGCTGAGATTACTGTACAAATGTGTAGATGGGCGTACATGATGAAAAATGAGTGATTGCTTTAGGTAGTGGATCAGTAGAATTGTGTGAATTGATGAGTAAAAAATAAGTGGGTGGGTTCCTGTTTTGGTGGTGTGCTGGAGATTATGGATTGATTGACGGGTGGTGGTGTTTTAAAAAACTCAAATGTTTTTTAACAGTTTATTTAGGATTTGTTTCTTTAAAAAAAAGACCACACTTTAAGAGTCCAGTGGTGTGAGTCATATAGTATCGGTGACAAAAAGAGTGTGTGTACTTAAAATCTCATCACGTTAAATGTCATGTCAGTCATGTCTTATCGGGCGGTGGTTCGGGAATTGTTGGGTTAACGGCGTGATGCGATATTATTGTTGATCCGGGAAAATGATGAGTCTTGTATTCGGTGTTGGATTACAAGAGAGAAGAGATTTTTACAGGAATATTCATAAATAATTATTGGGAGAGATATTCTCTTTTTCGTGGAGGTCACGTGCTTATGTCTACTCGCTTGGGAAAGAGTGAAAATAAGCCTTTTTCGGAATTTATTTGTTTTGTGTTTCTCGGATGTAAAAATGAATATTATTATGGGTTATGAGTATGGTGTGCCTTGCTGGTGCGTGTGTAATTGTTTGCTTTACATTACGATTTACTTTTCATGGGTGTCTTGAAGCAATATGGGTTGGATATGTGAAATAATATGGTTTTGATTTTTGTGATGTTGGTTTTTGTACGTGCGAGTGTGGGATGATGGTGTTCGTTTCTCTCGCGAACGTGTAAATAAAGTTATCGGATTACGGTGGATGGTGTTATGATGAAAGGGTTATATGTTGGTACATGTATGCATAGTGGAGCCCTTAAGGTTTACTTTTTTGATGAAGATGTTTTCTTGGATGATAGGCTTGTGTTACTTTTTGTGTGGGTGACACGTGTCTCAGGGTAAATTGGAGTGTCATGTCATGTCGTTTGCTTGGATTTTGATGGAGATTGGGTATCGGGTGAGTGATGGGTGGAAGATGGATTGAGGCTAAATATATTGATAGGAGAAGAGGTGGTGGTGGATGTTATTGTCCAATTTATTTTAATGTGGATGTGTGCGAGAAAACCGCGTTGACCACAGTGTTTAATTAATTTAACGAACGTTAGGCTCAAATGCAGTTTTTAATATTTGCATGAATATGAGTCTGGAGTAGATTAAAGCATACAAATATTTCGCAATATATTTTGATTCACTTTTTATGAATGCATAAGTAAATTATATTATTTGATTGACATCTGTATAAAAACTAATCAACAGAAATCCTTGGATTTAGATAAGGGTTTAAATTTAGTTTGCGTGGCTTGATTTTATGTTGGAACTAATTGCATAAAAGTGCATGAAACACTGTAGGAAGCTTTATAGTTGAAATCTGTACATGGTTAATTTGAGAACTGTGCTTATTGGAAGCATTACTGCAATTATGGGTTTATTAGGAGTTGCGCTGACTGTTCTCCTTGTGATTACACTTGGAGGAAATTCGAATGGACAGCAGAGTAAGCTTGTGTGCATTTTTGTAAAAATGATCTTGGTATAAAGTAAAACTAAAAAATTATGATTTTATGTAGACATTTCCGTGTCGAGATCAAGCAATGGGAAGATCTACGCTCCTGGAGATGTCATGTTTGAGGTAAAACTTCGTCTCATTACTCAAATCGTAAGTTTATTGCTTGCAGATTTTAAGATGTGAATATTTTGCAGGACAACTTTGACAGACTGGACCTTGATACGTGGCAGCATGAAATCACCATGAGTGGAGGTGGAAACTGGGAGTTCCAGGTTTACCACAACTCCAGAACGAACAGCTACGTGAAAGATTCGATTCTCTATCTCAACCCGACACTTACTAATGATTTGTATGGGGACAATTTCGTGGAGACTCAGACTTTGAGTTTGCTCGGTGGTGCTCCTGCAGAAGAGTGAGTTTTTACTCTGGAGAAAATAAAGGCTTCCGTTATATGTATGCAATTGTCATTTAACAACAATTCCAGGTGCACAAACCCGGCATTTTATGGTTGCGAAAGGTCTGGGGCAAATGGAAACGTAATTAATCCCGTGATGTCAGCTCGTCTTCGGACTGTCAACACATTTTCCTTCACTTATGGACGTGTCGCTGTTCGAGCTAAATTGCCTGCTGGAGACTGGCTTTGGCCTGGTAAGTGTACTATTCATCTTAAGGCAATTTCATAAACTAGCAATTTTTCATTCACTTTTCACTTGCATAACAATCAGCAATCTGGATGATGCCGAAGAACAACCAATATGGCACATGGCCATCCTCTGGAGAACTCGACATTATGGAATCTCGTGGAAACCGGAAACTCTTCAATCCCGCTGGAGTCAACATTGGAACAGAGCAAGTTTCCAGTACCCTCCACTTCGGTCCAAAGTGGGACTTTAACGGATACGAGAGGGCACACTTTGAGAGCAACACCGCAGTTGATCAGGGATTCGATAGGGGATTCCACGTTTACGAAGTCGAGTGGACGCCAAGTTGGTGTTTATCACTTTTATACTAACATAATAAAAAAGCCTTATATTTACACAACCTAATTAACATTTTCATTCACAGCTTATATCCGCTTCTTCGTCGACAGCCAAGAGCTGGGAACGATATCCCCACCAGCAGGTGGATTCTGGGAACTTGGTGGCTTCCCATCTAATCTTCCAAATCCTTGGATCTACGCAGATAACAAGCTGATGGCTCCATTCGATCAACCTGTTAGTATGACACGTTAATCTCTACTAATCAATCATTGTCTAAACTCTTTATCTGAAAAAAACTGCTTATCATTGTCTACACAGTTCTACCTGATACTCAACCTCGCATGTGGAGGCACCAACGGTTTCTTCCCAGATAACGTCACACCCGCCAAACCATGGAGAAACGATGGTGGAAATGCATTCGCCGATTTCTGGAACGCTCGTAACGCCTGGTACCCAACCTGGAACGGAGAAGATTCCGCACTTCAAATCGACTACGTCCGAGTTACTGCCATTTAGACTGTAATGATTAAAAATAAATCAATAAAAATACATATTGACAGGTTTAATTGCAAACGAAAAACGAATCATAACTCATCTATACCCAAAAACGCCAGTCCAAAGTTCATACACCGTTAATTCAATAAAAAGTCATTACACGCCATAATCATAAATCTCTCTTTAAAAAACTTCACAATATGAAGCGTTTTAAATAAAATTTTAAAAAATCACAACAATAAAAAGGGTTTCAACAATAGAAAGCGTCATAAATAATAAAAGTGAAGCACTCGAATGAACAAACCCGCGAGTAACAAGCCACTTTTCAGGAAAAAAAGTCTCGCAAAATGAAATTAAACACGAGACCCCACGCATCACTCTCTTTTTTTCTAAAGTATCCCATAAATTTCAAATTATGACGATTTTTACACTTATTCTCGCCATTTCAAGTGGAGAGGGTAAAATAGACGCTCGCCGTTTTAAACAAAATTTCATGAACGCTCTTTCTACTAATCTGTGTGTAATAACAGGAAAGTTTCGCTTTGTAGTGGGATGCGTAACGCAACGCACCGTTTTTTTCTCTCTACACAATTATGATGACAATGAGTGAAAAAATGCTGCTTCTCTAACAATAGGGCTGTGTATTGGGGGTAGTTTTCATTTTCATTGATAAAAAAAAAGTATACATGCTGGAGGGAGAAAACGATGAGTAGGTTTAATAGGTCTACAGGGCCACACTAAACAACAACAAACAAATAGTGTGGAGTTGTTTTTTTATTCCAGAGCACCCATACAACTCTTTTCCCATCAAACATTGTTCGCTAAAACGAGAGATCTGTGTAACCCTTTCATATAGAATTCTCAGTGCAGGAGTCACATAAAAAACAGGAAGGTCTCTAGTAAAAGCCAAGCTTTTTTTTTACAGTTCTCCGATATCCGTGGTGGTAGATATTTTGATGAAAAAGTATTTTCTCTTTAAAAAATATCCATTTGAAATCGGGAAAAGAGTGTAATAAAAAACGGAAGTATCAAATCCCATAAAAGTTTACAGCCCGTTTAATTCCGCATTTTTCAAAGACCTTTTTGTATGGATTGAAACTGAGTTTTAAACTGATAGTTTTTTTTCATGATGATCTCGCGTTCGTCGGAGGAAGGAACGTATGAGTTGTAAAGGTGGAGGTGGAGGTTGGAGGGAACTCTTTTTTTCTTGTGCATTTCATTGCTCATTACTTTACTGCCTACTTTAGAATCCTGGCTTGGCTTGACTCTCTGAAGATAAGTGTTTCAAGCTTTCACTCTCGGAGAAAATATTAGGCTCTTTTACGGTTGCATCTTTACTTCTGGCACCATGCATAATAATATGCCATTACCATAAATATGTTTTTAGTGGAGTTACCACCACCGACTTTTATTTTTTTCTACCTATAAAAGCTAACATGTAGATAGTGTCATGTCATGATATTCAAATTTTCTCGGGAAACACTTTCCATACACATCTTCCGCGTATGTGCGTTCACGCATGTTTTTATTACACGGGATCATACATATTTTTTAAAGGAATCACCACCACCGTCATCAAATCTGTATGCAAAGAGCTTCCTTCCTGTTCCTGTTGCATTTTGGCTGGATATTTATATGCATGTAAACAGGGATGTCATGTGTCAGCATACCAGAGAGAGACCAGACCACCAGCATTAAAGTGTATGCAAATTAGGGTTTTAAGTTTTCAAAGGGTTGAAAAAGGGTGCGTTTTTACATAGATTTGCGATGATACTTGTATTGATTGAATCGGATGAAAAAAATGCGTGAATGTCTGGTTGTATATTTTTCTCCAGCGTCATCGTGTCAATGTTTGGAAGCGTATGCACGCATGATACGTCATCAATTTAAGGGACAATAGGTTAATATTTTTATTTCGTTTGGTGCGCATACAAATGAGTTTAATCTGTGGTGATTTTAAATTGGGACTTTATTTTTTTGCATGATGATAGGGTTGGAAGGAATATGTAAAAAAAAAAAGTGTGTCCGAGGACAATATTGTGCACTTCATCGGGGAGGTTCTCTGTCTATTCTTTGATTGTTAGGGGAAAGGGGTGATGCGCTCTGAATACGGAATGATGAGGCGATTTTTTAGTTTTTTTTGTCCCACGACGATGATTTGGACAAGTGCGTGCTTAATGAATGGGGTAAATATGTGTGTGTATCGTGGAGTCCGGTTAATGATAGGGTAGATATGCTTATTGTATGAGTGACTGTTAATCACAGTCAGGAGGATAAGAATATGTTTTAATGGGAGGGCAGTTATTTTTTAATGCTTTTGTGTTTTTTAAAGTGTTTTGTTTACGTTTTGGTGGGGGTAGTGTGGGGATTGTGGGAAAATATTTTGGATGAGATAACGTGAGGGGATGATAGCATTTTATTTACTTGTGATCAATCATGATTGGCTTGTAGTTGGAATTAATTTGAAGTTGGGAGTCAGGCTAGGAGTTAAATTTTATTAATGGAATTGCAGGGCAATTAATGTAACTTCTTTAAAGAATGCTTGGAGGTAGAGATAGAATCTTACTATCTGAGAATCTGAGTCGTCGAAAAAAAGCTCTGTTTACTCACCGGCAATCAATCATCCCCCGGATTAGGCACGGTTGTCTCCACCAGGCTTACCAAGAAAAACTCATGGCTTGGAGGAGAAGAGCGTCTTTGATGATGGGAGGTAGTTTGCATAAAATTGCATTTAAAAAATGGTTGGAGGGGGAAAGGCAGTGCTGAAAGACTTGCTTGTTTGAGGATGATAATTTTTTCTTGAGTATTTTTACGAATGTGTGAGCAAGTCTCTAGTCTCTGGTGCTAATGACTTAATTACTGTTTAATTAATGGTAATGCAGTTTTTTTTTCTGGGGAGTCAAGTCGGAGACAGATTTCAGAGACATTTTTTTATAGATCTGTATGCAGATTATGGTAATGAGAGTAAACTCTCTTTTTAAAAGAAGTTGTCACTTGCCGTATGTAAATTTGTCATCGTATTTTCAATGTTACGTAACGCTTTCTAATTGACGGTTAAACACCTTGTCATTTTCAATGCACTTGGTTTGATAAACGATGAAATTGAAATTCTAACGTAAAGAAGCCTCCTTCTACAAAATTCACAAAAAAAGCATGAAACCATTCATGTATTTTTGGTTAGCGTCTTTTTTGCATTGCTTATGTACTTTGTTCATAGCTATGCATGGGTGGAATTTCTTTGTTCCATTCAGCTGCCTTCGTTTTGGCTTTTTTGGCGCTCAGATTAATGCATGGGTGGGCCGGTTTTTGTGAATTGCAACTCGGATCGAGTTGACGAAAAAATGTTGAACTTTCATACGTCAGTTTCACCTTCTTCAAGATTGCTTGTTTTACGCGACTGTGGCCTGGTTTTGGAGGGAGCAGTAGAAATTCGTCAGCAGTACAGTGCTTGTAAAATGTGGTTTAGTGGAAAATGCTGACACATGATTCATGATGATGACTGGGGATGGATTGTTGCGTAATAATCATTTTCGTGTTAAATTTGAGTGGAGAGAACAACTTTAAAACAACGACAACTACTGCAAATAAACATTCTAACAAGCAAGGTGTTTTGTAATTTTTACTTCGATTCCCTAAAATTATTGACGTCATTGTTTTGTACCGTTGTTTGGTCACAAATAAGATAATTAAGTTTTAAGCATGATAGCTTGTTCAATTTTCAAAGGATTGTCAATAAAAGTATGTGATTTAATGCTTGATTGTTAATTAGAAGAGAGGGGAGCTTTAACTGCTATCAAAACTGTGCTTATCGATAGCCCAGAATGTCTGACATTCCACCAGGAGGTTTTTTCACTCCGAAGCGTCCCAGCTTCCGGATGACTCGTCATAATAATTATCATCATCGCTTGCCTCCTCCAATGTCATATATTCATTCTCATCGTCCGTTAGTCTCCCATCCAATGTTTCATCCTCAGCAAAGATGTTACATGCCAAACTTTTCTGGAGCTGATGCTCCTTACGTTCATGTAAATGGCCATGGGCGGGGGAATTTATATTACCCCAATCCAAACCAACAAAAGTATACTGACAGGTTTGGTAATGTCCACTACAATCCATACAACAGGCTCGCTAGGCAGCAGCAAGCTGAAAACTATGGGCCCTTCCAGCAAGGCCCGTTCACTCCCCCTCCAAGTAATGGGATCAAGGGGAAAGGGGGCAAGAAGAGATCACCTTGGAACAAAGGAGGTGGAAAGCAAGAG
>JAQIXX010007583.1:0-10626 GCA_034700605.1 Willowsia nigromaculata | reverse complement strand
AAGAATGTTCACTGTTATTGACGAATCTGCAATAATTTTAATAACTCAAAATACTGTAACATCAACATACCTAAAAGAGGACTATCATTAATCATGATCACTGATCAAAGTCATAAGCTTTGTTAATCATTCATCATTTCATATTTAATATTGTACATGCACGTAACCACAGAAATTGGGACAAAATTAGATGAACAACTCTGTCTGATGAAGAGAAATTTTCATCCAGTTAAATTTAAATCTCACACCAGTTGGTTTTGTAAATCCTGGCTTCATGTAAAAAATGTTTCCATTAAGTTCGTATCCACTAATGCCATGTCTAATGAATGGAAAGGATGTCTCGGGATTACAAAATAAAGGGACCATGTAGTCAAAAGGTCCATACAATTCCTTCAATCGACAACATCACCCTTGCAACAGTTTAATTTTTCGTGTGGAGTGTTGAATGAAACGAGGTTTAGGCACACACACAGTTTGGATGCTACACGTCTGCAAAAAAGTCGACTTGAAATGAATGAGACCAAAAAATGCAAGATATTTACCAATTATTTGCTGAAATAACACTTTAAAAACTTTACTAGATCATCCTTGAATGATTTAGGCCAATATAACAATAAAATATAATGCAAGATTAGAATTTGTATGTACTTGATGCGTAGATAAACCTCTCAATAGAACTTGCAAGTATGATGCATGAAACACGTTGCTCTAATGCTCTACAATTGGATACCTTAAATTATATGGGGCAATGAGACAACAATAATACGCAGATTCTCATTATTAAAAATTTGAACTTGTTTCGATTCGTGATTCCCATTCCAATGATATGCCGGATGTATGTTCTAGTTATAAATTTTGTTTTGGAATTCTATTATTATGAAATAGAAAATCAAATCCCATTACGTATCATTATTTGAAGAGTGAAATCTAAATCTTCAAGATGATCAAATATACACATTGATATTATTGACAGGTTCATAAGCTGGATGCCCGAGAAAACTTGTCTTCTACCCAAGGGCAATATCTTCAAGGCCGCTTTAAAGAGTAGCACTAAAATGAGTTATGAGCTGTCATATGAACTCTTTGATGTTCTACTTGTTAGCATTTGCTATTTGCTTCCTATACTCATGTTTTCTCCACCATACCACAAGAATAAAAGGGAGATAGGTATTTAGGTGGAGTAGAGTTTTAAAAGAAAGAATCTCTTCACGCATCGCTTGGTTAGTGACTATTAATGCAAATTTTCATTGATAAATAATAAATATTATGCCTAATAATTGCCAAAGAAAACAAAAATGGTGACGATATTGAAAGCAAAAGTGAATACCTGTTTCCCCATGTAAAAAAAGTGTGTAAAACAAGTAAACAAATTTGTCCGCTATCTTGTCCAAAAGTCTTTATATGTTATGTTATTGTGGTAGATGAAGTTAATTCTACGTTTTTATCTCTATTGTTGTAAAACTGCATAAGCAGTTCCAGCTTTCAACTTTTGCATGTTAAACAGTTTTTTTCCAGAAAACAATACCGATTGCAAAAATATACCTAAACAGGATTTGTAGAAACTCGCATAGTCACCACAATATTGTCATTCTAAACATTATCATGATAATATTATCATTTCATTTTATTGTCCACACTGCGCATTCCACATGTTGTCGAACAAGACGAATAGTTAAGCATGTATACTCTGAAGACAGGCGAAAGGTTGGTTAGTGTAACGATGGATGTTTCATCGTTGTCGGTGTGTTCTTGATGGGGAGCAGTATTCATTTTTAAATGGCTTGTCAAAAACGTTGTAATACATGCAAACGTTTTGTACTTTTTACACTTGGCCTTGGTCCGATGATCTTTCTCAGAATATTCTTGACACAGTCATCATGAAATACTTGTTTCTTGATCTGTCCTGTTCTTTAAGAAATGCGATATTTGAAGACGAATGTGCAATATATGACTACAATATAAAAAGCCGTATGGAAAACCACCAGAGCAAAGATTACATATTTTTACAATGCGTAATTTTCTGTCTGTCAATTTTTACTTATGTTCAAAGAATTTTAGATGAGTTGAGTCTTATGTTGTTGGAACTGGTGTCCTCAAAACCTGTGTTGCGACTAGAACTGCTTAGGCATAGAGATGTCATATATTATGCAGCGTTACAATGACATATTAGTGTGACCATCCATGTGAATTTAATTATGTCATTGGTTGTTGTGTAGTAGATAAATGGTTATGCGATTTCTATGAAAATTATAATTTACAAAGGTTACATGCTTACAGAAAGATTTTGCATTTTTTACACTTTCGGTTTCAAGTTTCACTTTCAAGTTTTGCTGATGATTCATTCGGGTAAAATAAATTTGGTATTTATTGTTTCGAACTAGTTAGAGCATAAATGAATTTTTCAGTTTTAATTTTCTCAATAACCTTAGCGTCTTAGGTAGTCTTAACTACAATCATCGTAACTATGACTGGAACTAAATCAAAGCTAAAAAAATGTTGTCATGTGAACTCTCAATTTGAAATGATTGGGTTTTCAAAAATACTTTAAACATAGGTAAGTACACAAAGGTAAAGTTATTTTATGACTGATTGGTTTTTCGATTAGACATTAAGGTACAATGTTTTGTGTAAAAAAATAACTAGTGCCACAGGACTTCAGTACAAAGCAGATGTAATACTGTCTGTTGTTAATTGTCGTCGAAAATAATTCAAAGTTTATATTATTTTCATAAAGACATCAAGGTAATTACTCGCACCAAATAGCATCAGTAGAGGATGCCTCTGAGTATATCCAGTCCCTCAGTTCTGTCAACAAAAAATAAAAAGAGTTGTAGTTTGAGTTTTTCATAGAAAAGCAAAAGCTTCATAAGTAAATGTGTTGTGGTATTCGATCCGTAATTCAATACGCCGGATGTTCTGTGAAATGTTACGGGTGTGGATTACATTTCTTAATTATCGGGATTTGATAAAGTGATTAAGCAAGTCATGAACGCTCAATTCAATGCTAAGTAAGTCAGTAGATGTAGTTTATATCCAAGAAAACCTCACCTGTAACTTTAGTATACACGCCAGGAAGTTGCTTCCGACCACATCCTCGTCCCCAAGACACCATTCCTGTCAAAACAAAGCGATCTTTGTTTTCAATGGCAAGTGGTGATCCGCTGTCTCCCTGCAAAACAGTTTTTCAAAAGAAAAAATACATATTTCATCTTAATTACTATGAAGTGAACATGACATGGAGAAATATTTTGAGGCAATTAAGAAGAGATTTGGGAATTATAAAAGACAGGCAAGTGTACAACAATGAAATGTCACAACACTTTTTCCATTGAAATTGAGTGCATTGTTAATCGTATTTCATTTAATGTTAAATTCACAACTGCAGTCATGCTTATAATGCAAGTCACTAATATGCGATATACAAAGTACGAGTCATTATATAACTCGTAAAGTTAGTTTTTTAGCTAGATCTTACATATTACTTACCCATGGCTTCCATGTCTTCATAATGTCACATTTTCTCTTTTTAAATAATATAACGTTTATAGTAGGGAAGCACACTTACGACACAAGAATCTATTTTCCCGTTTATGTAGCCAGCACACATCATACTATCAGTAATGACGTAATTATGCTTCTTGTATAGATCTTGACATACTGAATCGTTGAAAATTTGGACGCGTGCTTTCAGCATTTCAGCGGAAGGAGTCCCTCCTGTTGAAAAAGAAGTTGGAATTATAAAAACAGCATTTTGTGTGGTGGTAAGTAAGCATTTTGTAAAATTGAAGCCAGGACTACAAAAACATTTTTTGCCATTTATCGGAAGCGTCTCTGTAGTCTAATTTGATGCAAATGCAGAGAGAGCCCATGTAATTTTTAGGGCTATTTTATTGATTGCTAATGAGAATCGATTAAGTATTTATGTACTCTGGGCATGGAGGTTGAGTTTCACATTGAAATTGATCATAACTAAAATACGAAAAGGGGTTTAATAAGGTTTCATTCTGAATTGGTGGTAGTATGCATTACGTTTAAGTTTATAACTTATATCCATCATTCATCTTATTGTAACACTTGGGGCAGTTTGAGACACACTTGGAAGGAAGGATATTATAAGTTGGGATTTCGTCTGGAAGTAAGAGTTTTCAAAAATATTTTATCATATCAATAATTTTGTTAAGTACAGGCGACAGTCTAGTAGCTTCTGTTTTCTTTTCCAGTGCATTCCTGTGTTGATTTAGTTGAGATTTTAAATTTTGTATTCTCCCCTCATTATCAACAAGATTCCGAAAGGGTTATTTTTATCATGAAAAATGTTTCAAAACTATTAATGCATTTCCTGAAAGACCATATTATGACCATTGCTGCTGTACTACTTACTATTATGCTTTCAGTTTCAACATACATTATATAAATAAACTTTTTACAGCATCCACAGTTTCATTCTATGTATGTTTTCTTTGTGAGTTCGCACTTCGCACCAGTCAAGTTCAAGCCAGTATCATTTTCATGTCAAGATGTTAGTCTGTAGTTTATTATTTTTTATCAAAAGGCAAAAAGGGAAGCGCCTTCCATACTTCTATTTGACTATCACAGTTTGACTGCCATCGTGATAAAAATCTACTCTTTATTTGCTTTTTTCCATTCGTTCTTATTCCACAGGTGGTCATAAAAAAGGTATAAATATCCTTTTCGATTTTTTCATGTTTTCGTCTCCGGCTTCCCGTGACTATTTCTCATTCGACCCCAACTGCTTTGACGCCTGGCTTAATAAGCCTACTGAGGCAGGCCGAGAGAAAAATTGGTTTTTAAAAAGACTTCTTTTTCAAACACTTACCGTCAACTCATTATCATCAAGCCCAAATAAATATTTTGTAAAGTAACAAAAATGTTAATCTAATCATCTCGAATGTGGTTATGATCGCTATGATTACTAAAGGTAGACAAATGTTCATTTCTAAAATGATGCATGAACTGAAACAGCAAATAAAGCAAAAGTAAACTTCACTCCCAGTTGAAACACTACGTTGCTTGCCAACCACTTTCCAAAAGTGCTTACCTTCTGCAACAAGACCCCATCCAGTAACTATAGCGTAGTTATCCTCGTCATCTTGTGTACTTTTCCCATTCCTCAAGGTCGATTCCGGATCAGGTAAACAAATGGGCACTGGCTTTGGGGGAATTTCACGAGCCTCAATCTCAGGAATTAAAAAGCGTTTCTTTCTTCTCTGAAATACAATTTATATCAAAACTGGAAAAGTCAAAACTGTGCATATTCAGAGTTTACAAGTCTCCAGCTTTTAATCCCAGGAGTTTATCACATATTGCGAATAGGCGACTTACCAGGGAATGAAAGTCAAACATGTTGTGAAACAACCTGTGAGTATTACTATTGTTCTGCTGATGACGTGGAGGAGGATTATTTTTGCCTACTGGGGAGTTTGAGGAGCTAGCATTATTGCCACTGTTCATTTTATAAATTTGTGCCAGAGGTACTTTTCGCTCAGTCCATGAGTTAAACTCAATCGGATCAGCAAGGCGGATAAGCGCTGCGTCAAAGCTGAATGTGACATTATCGTAGTTAGGATGAACAATAACTTTATCCACCTTGGCCCTGATGGTTCCTCCAGCGATTTCATTTGGCTGACTAATGTCATGCTCATTTAACAAAACGTCAAAGTATATTCCTTTCTCGAAAGCATCCGTTCTGTTGTTGCCACCAGTAAAAGTACCACCATTTTGGCCTCCTTGAGCTCTCCTTGAATGGCTTTTTAAAAACATCATCAAATTAAAATTACATCTTTATGGAATAAAAAAAGTTGCTTGTTACAGCAGCATCAGCAGCTTGACTTGAATGAATAATTCTTCATTATAAAGTGGTTAGCTAATTTCCCTTCAATTTGTACACCGAAAATCAAGTTAGTTATAGCTCATACGACAATAATGCTTACTTGCTATCACAAAAGCGTACCAATCCTATTAAATATCTAGTTTTGGCTTTTTGGATGTTTAGCACTGCCAAAAAGCGGCACATTTCACATCTCACAAAACATGCTTTTGACGGTTTAAACTGATTAGCGCACACTAACGTTGTTATAGTGATGATTTTACTCATAAAGTTTTACTAGTGGTAAAAAATTAAAACGTTAGTTCATATACTATCTGCTTTCCTTGTAATTCCATGCTGTATGAATTGCCTTCTTAATTCTATCAAAAGTACAAATATGGTGTCATGGTAGATACATACTCATTCCATTTCACACTTTCAAGCGTCTCATCACATGTAATATTTTAAGTACTATTTTTATTGCTTATTTCTTGCTACAAACATGCACATAAAGCGATGTCAACTGCCATACGACAATTTACACAAGAAGTGCTTGCCAACCACCACTGAGATTGTCAGAAATTTATTATGACAATGCGACTAGAGGAAACGGAAAAAATATCCAAACATAATTTTTAAGCTAGGTATGCGCATACCTAATACGTTTTTTTCTGCTTGCATCTGCTACTTCTCCTGACTTTTACTTTGTACAGCTCCTTGTGCTGCTGAGCTACAAATTAATTTAGACATCTTTATTACCCACTTGCCTCCGTCTTTGAAGTAAAACCGACAATAAAAAACGCAAAAGCTGCAACCATTCTGAAGCAAGTATTCACAGCGTACTATTCTAAATACTTTTTTATAAAGTGTCATTTGTCCAGTGGAACTCCTACTGTCACAAAATGAATATTTTCTCGAGGTGGCCATGTACAATTCCTTCTCTAATGTATTTTAAAGCACTTTTTAAAGACATTTTTCCAAGTCTTTCTTCGTGATTTAAAGACAGAAAAGAATATATTGCGGCAGAGCAGCTACCGGTGTATGAACTGAAATTTTTGGTTCAGTTATGGGCAGCATGCAGAGTTTTAAAAACATAATGTGGTAAGATGCTTGCTCGTAATATTAAACACGAGTCTCATAAACAAGTCAGCATTTCTCTAGAAAGAGTATCCGCGGAATGTCATCTTTTCTGTGACACTACCGCTTACAGAAAGATTCTAAAAATTTATTTATGCTTGGCTTGGCTGAAATGCAGTAAAAATAAAAATGGGATTTTTGCATGCAAATTATGAATTTAAGGTAACCACAAGCTTGTGTTCATTCAAAAATTGCAAGAGAGGAATAGCTTATTGTAGAAGAAAAGAAGAAGGGTAACTAAATACGGTAATTTTTATGTGTTCGTGGTTGAGTTGAGCTAGTAAGTTGGAATTTTTAATTTTCTTAATGTGTCATATATGAGGATAGTTGCGTGGCTACCTATGACTCTGATTCCAATGATAATTTAATACTATGCTAATAAGCTTGCTGCGTATGCTTTTAAGTTTATGGCCGTGACACCATCGAAGCATGTTTTTATGACTCTTTATGATTCTCAGTACATATTATTACACACAGTGACAGAAGTGGAGGCGGTGGCATCAGCATTTTTATGATGGTTCTCAGGAAATTTTGTAAACGTAACCATACCATTTGGTCAGACAGGTATACCAAACAACAGGATGCTATTTGACGATACTCCTCAGCACAAAAGGTTTCCGCTTGATATGACATGTTTTTCTACCTAATACTAATAACTTATAGAGATTGTTAGTGGTTGAAATATTGACCGAGGGGATAATAAAATTATGTTAATGCCCCAAAAAAGGAAATCCGTTTAAAAAGCAAGTTTTCATAATCATATGTACAAATTCACAGATGCATGCAAGAAGATATCGTAAAGATCTTTAATACTAATATAGCCAAGAACAAGAGTCTATCTTTTAACTTTTAAAAATGCCCTGAGAGTGACATTTGGGTTTAAAATATATAATTGAAATACATAAATAATGCTACAGAGCTGAAAAGTCGGAAGATGCTAGTGAAAACAGACGGAAGAAAAAGCATATAAAGCTATGAGTATTAGTAAAGAAGCAGATCACTCACTTGAGAACACAGTGTGCTGCTGTAAGAAGAAATCTATTATTTATTAAAGATGCTCCACAATAAGGTCGATTGCTATTCCATTTGACAAGGGCCGCAGTCCATGGACTTTCTCCGGGCATCATGGAACTTCCACCAACAATCCTGCCATGAACAACTTTCGCTGAAAAGTTGCTGTCTGGAACTCCACATCCTGAGTATCAAAAAATAAAGTTTGAATCAACTTCAGCACACGTAAAATTGCTCCTGATACTTTTTCTTTCTAATTTATTATCGAATACAGGTTGCACATTTAAGCATCGATGATATAAGGAAGAGTGTAGTTGCAGAGAATGTTCAAGGTGCATTTTCATTAAACTACTCGATACTAATTTAGTTTTAAGGAAGTTTACGGTTGAGATAAAGTTTGGTTCGAAAAGAAAGTGAGACAATTCTTGAATTTCCCCGGTACGAATGAATCCCTATCTCATCTCTAAATACCAAATCTCTCCGGTTAACATAAATATCAGCACTTTTACATACATCAGAATCACCTACACCTGTGTACATCTGACAGATTTGTTCTTTCTTTACACACATAATACATAATAAAAATATACTTCCTCCAACTTCGCCCAGAAATCTATCCTACTCTCTCTCTTAATCTATGTAATATAAATAAAGAACATAATTCTACATGCAGTTGATTTGTTCATTGTCGAAACTTTCGTGAGAAAATTTTCTTCTGGATTTTCTTCATTGTGTGAGGTTTACAGAAGTGCTTCGGTTAGGTACTTAAAAGTTTAATAATAAGAAATATTTATATTCCAGTACAAGAATTTAATTCTTTGAAAAGCTCTTATATTTTTTCAAGAGCTCAGTCATAGCCACTTGAAGTTTTTAACCAGTCAATCTATCCAAAATTCTAAGTTGAATAAAGTTTCAAGATTAGTCAAAAAGTTGTACAGTTGTGGCAATCATGATGATACTTCACTGCTTCTTAGTTTACTTATCGTTATAAAAAAAATAAAACTTTCTTACATAAATCATAATAGAGTATCTCTACTCCCTCACACAGACAAATATTAAAAATCCCATATTGTATAGCTGTTCCCCAGATACAATAAAACTTTTGTGCACATAGTGCACATGCAATGCATACCTGCTGTTTGACGAATAAAACCTGATATTAAAAAAACACAGGCTAGGTATTTTAAAAAGCAATAATAATAAAAACGATAATCTTCATGTATGGCCACAGGAAATCATCAAAATTAAGCTGCTGCTGCTAGTACCACACACGATGTTGATGTATTATTGCAGTAGTAGCATTAGCAGTAGGAGAGGTCACATATAAATAAAGGAATAGTTGAATGCTCAAACTATTTTACCATAAATATCATGACAACGGCAAATCAAACAAAACTAAGCAGCGTGATTCTTTTTGCTGATTCGAATGGTGTGCGCATATCTTTATTTTCTCAAGAAGAAGAATGAGATCATAAGTCAATAGGATTATAATGTGTCATATGAAAAGTCATAATAATACTCATAACGATCCTTATGCACTAATCATAATAAGATGGCTTTCTACTTTGTAACAAAAGATTAACAACCTGTGGGACTCTTGTGTCTGTGTGTGGTGCTCAGTGAAAACGTTCACATGTTGCTTTATTCACCCCACCACGACGAGGACAACACCGAGAGGACATGTAAAAGCTCAGCAACATCAAAAATGACATGCAGGAAGATTTTACACAATTTTTAAGCAAATATTAATCAACCAAACAGCTAACAAAGCCTGCATGACTCTATTCATGTACCACTCATTAATGTACATAATGGCACTATTCACTGTACGTTTTTCTGGACAGGTTGCTGTCTTTATATTTTGGGACAGATTATAATAATAATAAAAACGGGCAAGGCATCTGCACATTTTTCTCATGAGGAGAAGAGAAGGAACGTGATTCAATGCTCTTTTGTTCTTTTAACAGCAGAGCCCTTTTTTCTCCCCGTGTTTGCTTGCAGAGTGTATTCATCCATGTCATGCTTGCTGAGCTGTGTAGCAAATATTGTCGAAGTGAAATGTAAACTTGTAGATAGATTTTCTTGGTGCTGCTAGTAACACAGGAGAAAATCGTTTCAAAATGAATGGACATTATGATGAATATTTTGCAGTTTGCATACGGCTGGGGCTCTCTGGTGTAATGAATGATTTTTGCTTTGCGTGCTGTGTGTACATGTGTATATATTCTGATGATTTATGTGCATGACAAAATGAGATTTTTATTCATGTTTTTGGTAGGATACTCAAGAAGAAGGAGAAAAAGTACAAGGGTTGGAAGGATAATGCTGTCAAAATTTTGCTATAAAGACTTGTCAACTTTTTTTGGTAGAGTTTATGATGGGATAAGGATGATGATGATAGTGTTACGAGTGGGTATGTCTAGTCGAGTGTTTGTGATGAATGTGTTCTTTATTTACTTACTGCAATTTCCCATACGCAGTTGTGGTTTTGATGGAGGATGCTTAATGATTATCGTCGAGTTTTTCCTTTGCTGCTCCTTGTTTGTTGATGCCGATGACACCAGAGCGTGTTGGTGGGCGATGATGGGGAAGGAGGGATGAAGTGTTGGTTGATAGCCCAGGAGGGATGAGGATGGGTCATCGGTGGATGC
>JAQIXX010007582.1:0-10628 GCA_034700605.1 Willowsia nigromaculata | reverse complement strand
CTTGAGCAGTATGGTGTGAAAACGCTCTTCTTTTGATCTCAACTCATTTAATTCTTTCGTGTATTACAAATACAACACACTTGCAAAAGACCCGGCATGTTCTCCGAGCCACAGGTCAATGTACTCCGAAGCCGGCGGCGCCTGGCGGCGCCGCCGGATGTGTTTTTTCATGGGCTTACTCCAAAAATGGCATGAAATTCGTAATAATTAAAAACCAAACCTGATTTTTCATTTATACACACAATTCCGGTATTTTTATGCAACTTAAATTTTCATGCATATTATACGCTAACAAATACGCTATGCAAAATTTCATAGAAATGTCATGATAATGATGAAGCTGAAGCCCAAGCCCGGATAACACGTTATAGTATTATTATATGCTCCTACATATTGGAAATTATTCCAATAGAGATTTTAATTCTTATACCGAAAATTACACATAATATATGAGTGTGAGGATGAGGAGGGCTTCCTATGATGCACCATCACCATATCAATGTGAGCAGATCGGGAGAAAAATGACTGCATTATTTGCCCTATATATATACATGATAAAGATAAAATAATGGTGAGGGTGACACTTGTTCTTACATTAAAAATTGGAAGTAAGGTCATCCAAATCAAGATGACTAATGACAGAAAAGAGAAGAAAGACGCGGAGGAACATTGCATGGAAAGGATAAGATAAGGGATAGGGTGCTTCTCTGTGCACCTAACATTGCTATTCTTTTTTCTCCGGTTGGATCAGAATCCGTAAACTAGACATGCATTGTACATATTTTGGAAATCCAAATTAGAGTATACAAAAAAATTCGTTAACTCACAAATACATAATAATGTAAATCATACACGTGCTCTCCACTACAGTTCAGTCCTTTTGACGAAAAGAAGAAAAAGTAACCGGTGACACTCATTAGACGACGCCATTTTAGAAAAATACATTTTCCATCACATCTCATTTACGGCATTGAATATTAAACATTTACTTTTGGAGGCTTGTGTGTACGAAAGAGAAATAGCACGATTTTGTTAAAGCATAAAGCAATTATTTTTACCTTCAAAGTAAAAACTGAATAAATTTATATCCAATTTACAAAAAGTTCTCTGGCACTCTCGTCCAATCATTGGAATGAGTGGCATAGGTGGGTTTTTGTTTAACAGAGGAGAACCCGATCTCCTGTCTTTCAACACCCGGGAGTACAACGGGGTCACCTACTACACGAGGTCAGTTCTACAAGTATTAATGCATATTTTGGCTATATTTCCTAATTTTCCCAAGTCAATTTAAACCATGTGTAGTAATGTGATCATTAAAAATAAACTTAAATAGAACTTAAATAGAAAAATCCATTTTATTCATTTAGATTTCAAGTGTCAAAGGCTATCCGATTGACAAAGGTGGGGTTTTTCGGACCTCTGAGGGCTCAGTCAGCCTTGCCAGTCTTGCCACTACCAGTCCAATCTGCAGGGGAGTCATCCAAGAAGGATGAAAAGGAAAGAGTCATTGTCCGAATTCTTGCTCGTGAGAGCCGTTTTAATGACCTGAGCGCCCCGGATTCTGAATGGCGTTTTCTGTTGAGTGAAAGATTTTGTGAAGTCGACGTTGCCGCATTCCGTGGAGGAAAAGTCTTCATGCTTAGTCTCCCAACGCCGGGCATTATTATAAAGCCAAACATCATTATCGACTTCGGGTTTGAATTACAGGTGCGTAAATACTAAATCATTTTTATATATTTAACTGTGTGCACTAGCAGAGCAATGAAGACTCTTTCATCGTAATTGTTTCCATAATAATTTGGAGCAAAAAACTATTTTTGTTTTAGGGGATTGACACACCGGACATCAAGTTTCATCGCCTACCGGAGTCACACCCTATCTACAGCCGTGCTGTCGAGCCCAAAAGTGGAGTAGAGTTCATGTTTGTCGGCTCGAGCAAGCAGATGCCAAGTTTTCAATTCGATGTGCTGGAGGAACTTCATGATCCTGTGTTTTTATCAAAAAACACTGATGAACCCAGAGTCATTACTCAACAACCAATGCCTGTCAAGGATCTGGTTATTCCAGGATGCCAATGCCAATGCCACTCTGGAGAAACCCCTGAGAATTTTCATCTGAATGGATGCATCCAAACTGAGAGTGGAACTGTAACTGAAGGCGAAGCCATATACCAGGACGTTGCACAACCTCGACGGGAAATCACAGAAGATGAACTGCGGGTTCTTGCTAATATGGCTTGTAAGATGCATGCTTCCGGAATGTGTTCAGTTATGTAATAATGCTGAGTGAAATTCTGATGCAAGCTTTGAAATTATGTCAAATAATTTCCTGAGATTTATTGTTTTCAATAAACACAAGATAATAATAATTAGTTGAAAAGTACAAACAACAATTATTTTTGAAGCATAAAACAATCTCATAGATAGTATGGGTGTGGAGCAGTACAGCAGCAACTTACTACTTGAACTGCATAGATGAAATCGACGCTTGTTCCTCCACTTCATAAATTCTTTCAATAGGTACCCACTTACCTTTGTGTCGAGCTACACGTTTCACCTCACTTTGTGAGACAGTGCAATTTTCACTCGCATCATCTGTAGCTCTCTCCATAAATTTACTATGTAAAACCTTTGCCTCCTGGTAGCATGCATTTGAATCAAATGGCTCTTCATCCATCTCCACATGAAAGTCAAATGATTTGTTTCCGGAAGTCTCGGCAAATTTTTCACATAATTTCACAGGTCCATTCTCATCAAATATATCAAGTGATGGCGGACGAGACTTGGCGCATGCAACTATATGTCGCTAGTGAAAGTATAAAAAACAATTAATTGAAAACACAATTCGTTTTTCATCTTTTCAAGTTTTGCGTCTTTCCTTCAGTTTTCTGTTAACGTACTACGGTAAATGGACAATGCAGTACATCCTCGGCGATATCCATGTATGATTTCTTCCTAGCTTCTGGGTGGTTCTTTGAACAGGGCGTCCAGTGAGTGGCTATGATTTCGTTTTCGAATTGCAAATGAATTGGACTGTTGCTTGAGCTTGGAACAACACGAAGTTTTTTAGACCAGAGGGGTCTAAAATATTCAGAATTCATGGAAATCCTTTCTGGTATGTTCAAAATATCCGAACACAACTCTTGTACGTCGGAGGATGAATACCTTTAGGCAATAAAATTATTACACATATTTCAGACAAGTATGACACTAATGAAAATGCATGAATTACATTAGCTTGTTACCCTGCAGTTAAAAGTGTCAATGTTTTCCAATCTATTTCGTTCAATACGCTAGTGACAGGAAGACCCAGCATTTTTTCCATCATCAGTCGTCTGTCAAAATCACTAGGTAGTGGCACGTGCAACCTTACGACCATGCGTCTCCTAAACACGCCATAAATGTATTTATATGCGGAACCATAAATTATCCTTATATAATTAAATAAATTGAGTAATGATTTTATAGGAAATACCGAATGGCTACATCAATTTCTTCGGGAATGTTGGTAGCTGACACAAATATTACTTCCCTGTCTGGGTGTATTTTGTTGTGATCTTTCAAGAGGTTCAATTGAACTATAAATTGATTAACCTCCTCTTTTTTGTGATCGGCATGCGTCTTCGTGCGTTCTGGGGCCATCGTTTCAATTTCATCTGCGTAAAAACTGCTTGTTAATTCTTGATTCTTCATTTATTATGAAATGAACAAAAGTGGATGATTTTGATTTTTAATTTAAATTCTACACACACCGAAAAAAAGCACACATGGAGCGCATTCAATGGCCACTTCAAAGCATGCTTTCAACTTGTGTAAATTTTCTCCTATGAAGGAACTTGCAAATTCACAGTTGCTAATCTGTAGTACTCGGTAGTTCAAAGCTGACGACAAAGCCTCGCAAAAGAGAGTTTTACCATTCCCTGGGGCCTATTCAGAAATAGCAAAGATTACAATAAACATAGAATTAATAATACCATACAGCTAAACGAAATAATATCATAAATTTTAGACATATATATATTTTTATACCCCGAATAAAAGAAGACTTCTTTTTAGACGCTTATGAGAAACAGATTTTCCCTGTCTTGGCAGAACATACTGTTGGGAAATCGCTTGTTTGATTTCCTCATAGCCCACAATATCTGACCATGTAGGCAGCTCGGTCAATGAATGTTTGACAAGCTGGCGAATTGCTGGCTTGAACTGCTCAGATGAACTTTCTTTTTTTCCTGGACGATCACAAGATGTTTTCGAGCCAAGGTCCCTAGAAAATGAAAGCATAGATTACATATACGTAATTGTAATAATCGTAATCCATAAACATGAATGCAGACATGCAATTTTTTGGGGTAATATAATCCAACTAACTACCACTTACTCGTCATTCACTGTGTTTTTAGCATTAAATACGGCATTTTCTTTGCCGTTTTTGTATTCCGTAAACCTTGAAATAAATAAAGACATTGGAAGCGTCAAAAAGTCAAATCGCCCATCCTCATCCTGATCACTCTCCTTCTCAAGATTTTGAATACTTTCTTCTATCTTTCGGATTATTTTAATGACCCGATCCGTCTCCTGCATAACAGCAGCCTCTTCCTCTTTTGTCGTAATTTCATCACAGCCTAATAAATATACAGTGTATGAGGATTACTTTGCGTAATTAAGCGTAATTAAAAATAAATCATATTGTAAAAGTGCTGTAAACAACTTACATTGTTTTAATCGGTGCAATAACCAAACGTGAAGCGAGTGTGCTCCATTAAGGATTCCTTGTTGGTACTCCATAAAAGCTATTTCAGCAGTGTCCACCTCTTGCACAGCCAGAAGCTTAAGTAACCTTTTTTGCACAACATTGGAATCGATTTGTGTCAAAGGGTATAGAAAAGACACAGGTTTTCGAAGAGACAAATCACCACCAACTTCACTTTCACTAGCATTCCTTGACTCAGCCATTATTTAAAAATGAATGATTTCAACAACAAAATTATAATCCCTCAAACAAAATTGAACAAAGACTACCTTTTTATGATCGATGTATGCAATGTCTGGATGATTGGACAAATTATTATGATTTACATTAATTACTAAAGGCGAGAATCACCTAGTACTCTTTGCACTCATATAACACAATATGTATTAAAAGTAATGTCTGTATGAGTATGAATTAGGTGGGATAGCAAAGAGGGTATAAACGGACATGCAGAATCTTCAATTTTTTTGAGTAAACCTAAAAATATGCATCTCGCTAATTAACAATCATATTTTCAATTATATTGATTCAACGGTATTCTCTTCATTTCTTGATTCCATGCATCAATAATTCAAAACAAGAAGCAAAACAGGGCTGCGTAGAATAAACTATGTAAATCGTCCTCCAGGGAAGATTGCGCATACAAGCTGAAGGGTGCAAAAAATTATTTGCGATAAGCGCATAAGGCATTACACAGCCGTAGAAATCATTATTTTGGTCTTGTTCTCCTAGTTCTCCATACTCCATGTAATGTAAAGTACGCCATTTCAAAACTTTGATATCCTCTCTGTTATAATTATCTTAAACAACGAAAGCATAACCACTGACCTTCAACATGTTCAAGACTACTGATCTGCCATAAAGAAATAGAGTGGAAGAAAAGGGTGCATGCTTTACATATATCATTGGTGTGAATGTGTGATAAGACGGATAACGGATCTTGAAAGCTACACTAAATATCTTTTTATGCATCTAAATTTGGAGATCTATCCCAAATAGTGTGTTCAGCGTTCCAATTTGCTATATGATACTATGCTCTGGAATATGATGAGATGATTATGTAAGCGAAGCATTGCAGATTGACATGAGACTAGCTAACCAAAAAATCACAATATCATATCCTTTATGCTGGAGGAGAACATGAATAATTACATCTATTGTCATATTGTCATAAAATTATTGCAAAGCACAGCAAAGCAAGCCAAGCATCTGCTGACAGAATTGCGAATTTCATTTAAATCGTTGATAATTTGAAGTTAACATTCATATTCATAAATTTCAATATCATAATATATAGTTTTGGAAAACAATACTAACATGCAAAGTCAAACACAAAAGCGAAACCCCGTTGGGCAAAATGCAGACGTGCTTTGTGGACTGTGTTTTAAGCCAAATAAACGCAGAAATTTACCAAGACATTTTACAAACAAGCATTTGGGTATTAAGCCCTTTGAGGCACCTCCAAAAGGTTACAGAAAATTGATGGACACGATGGTAAGAGTATTGCCTTTTTCAATCATCAAAATATGGATCTAAATTTTTACATATTTGTTGAGTGCATGTAAATCCAAAATGAATTACTAGTATTAAAATTTACTTAAGGTTAAACGCTCTCAAAACAGCAATGTGCAAAATGATGACGAGGAGCAAAATCAACTTACAGCTGCTGAAGAGGCAGAAATGGAAGCTAACAGATTACGCGAAGAAGAGGAAAGTCTACAGGAAGAAGTAGCAGAGAGGCAAGAAGAGGTAATAGAGAGACAAGAAGAAGAAGCTGAGAGACAAGAAGCAGCTAGGAGGGTGGAGGAGGATAACCGAAGACGAGAGCTGGAGAAACAACAGGAACAGGAAGCTCTTCGAGAAAGAGAAGAGAAAGCTGCTCGTGAGAGGGAGGCGGAGCTCCTAAGAATGAAGGAGGAACAGGAGAAAAATGCCATTTTAAAAGCTGAACAAGAAGCTGCGGTTTTGTTGGAAAAACAAAGAGAAGAAGAAGCTGTGCGTGTAATGAAGGAGCAAGAAGAAGCTGCTAGTTCACTAAATGAGACGCAGAAAAAAGAAGAACATGTTCATTCAGCGGAAATCCCAACTGAAATACCTCAGCAAAATTCACTGGCACCATGCTTGATGGATGTGGATACGTGCGACGAAATCGCACATGAGGACAACATTTGTTCGCACGCACCAAGCGCAGGTTCCTCAAACCCTCGCAAGCGGCCAAGGTCACAGGAAAATTATTGTGGCATTGACGTGAGCGAAAATCAAGTCAATTTACGGGAGGAAATCATGGGGAAACTTAACGAAATACAGAAAGATGTGCAAGCTGTATCCAATGAAGCGTTGGCAGCAAAACTTGACGACATACAAAAACAATTGGAGAATATCTCATTACGTAATTTGCCTTCTGAAATACTGAGAAAGAAACTGGAATCCCAGAAATCTGCCAAGCAAGGCGGTTATGACCAAGCAAAAATGGACCATGCTCGTACTGCAGAAAATACAAAGGATTTCGTTAATCGTCTGGATAATGTCGAGTTTCATTACCCAACACTGGCTGCAAGGAAAGCAAATGAGCCTGATGGTATTTACTGCACAGACTGCGCCCAAGAAGTTGCTCCCTCTTCTCATGGACAATTTCCCGGGGTTGTACGTTTTTCAGAAATAGGAGAAGAACGTGAAAATCTTAAAGGCTTTCAAAATATGAAAGCACACATGGCAAATCATATTATGAAATCCAAATGCCATGCAAAAAACATTGCAGCGAAAAACAAAACCACCGAAATGGCTGAGAAAGAACGCAAATCTCTCAATGAAACCGCAGGAATGAACTGCTCGAGAATCGCTTACAACTGCATAACACGGCACCACAGTTACAACTCTTACGAAATGGAAGTTACGCTAGCTAATGCCAATAACACATACGTAGGACACAAAAATCATTCGCGTGAGTACTGCCGTGACATGGTGGATCACTTTTATGACGCGCTGGTTGACAGGCTACAGCATCAAATGACGCAGCCATTAGAAGGAACTGGGAGACCATCTCCGCTTTCTATTGATATGGATAAATATACAGGTATTACAGTTAGACAATGAATGAATGCCAAAGTAATATAGAAATATAATGGACAGAGATTACATTTTCGACAATGTTTTTAATTTTTGTTTTTAGCCAATCATCGCACGTATAACGTTACTGGTGTTAATGCTTACAGCAGTCACGGTCTAAAAACTTATTTTTTGGATGCTTATGTGGTGGATGATCACACGGGTGATGGAATCGGTTCCTCTGTAGTGAAATCCACAGATACCATTTTGGATGACGAATGGAAAAAAAGGTATAGTTTTAGAATTTGAACTTATAAATCATAGACACAGCTCAAAGCGCCCCCTCATTTAATTTTGTTTACGTCCATGATTAAAATGCTTAAATTCAGCGCTTTAACAACAAATCGTGTCTAGCTTCTTGTTCTTCAGTGAGAATATGTCGATTTTTATGAAAACGTTTAGCTATGGTGGTTTATACACCTTTTTTGATTAGTACCATCATGATCATAAACAAACTTAATTGAGGGGGTGTGGTGAGCTGAGACTATTATGGTTCACTTCATTTTCTTGCAATGTACTTGGAACTTGGAATCATTTTTATTTTACGTAGGTACGTAGGGACATGCTCTGACGGTGCAATGCTTAACTTAAACTACAAAAAGAAACTGGATAGGCTGGTAAATGAAGGCTCTGGAAAAACGGATCTCGCAAATGACTTTTATAGTCATTCGTGGGATGCCGCTCATGTTGGTAAGTTAAAACAAATTTTAGTGTTCCATTTCATCACATTTTTGTTTTATCCATACGATATCCTAAGAATCCTATATTTAATTTATTGACAGTGGAGCTTGCTAACAAGGATGTCGGTGTGAACAAAGGACAACACAAGTGGGTGCAGCAAGTTCAAGGCACAATCACTGAACTCAACCATAAATATATGTACGGAAAAAAGAGAGAGGAGGCAATTAAAACCGCAGAAGAAGCAGATGAACATCTATACGCTCCAAAAGGTTGGTCTAATACCCGCTGGAGTGCATACGCTTCGAGTACATTTGAAAACACGTACAAAAACTACCGATCATTCTACAAATCTCTTGATAACGACCAAGATGAAATGTTGGACAAAATAAATTGCTCAGATTACGTTCTGAGAGCAACTGTTCTAACAGACATAGCAAAAGAAAGAAGCAAGCTTTCGAAAACAGTGCAAATACCGGATATTTATTATTGGAACGTTAACAAAACGGTGAATGAAACTTGTAACAATTTGAGTCGTATGGCAGAAGCGCTGGACGACCCTAATGTTTTACCAGAGAACCTCAATTCCATAAGATCTTCAACTGCGGATTACAAACTCCTTCCCAAATTTAGTGATGCCATTGATGAGCTTCGTGCTAGCAATTCTCACCAGGAAATGCCAATTTTAGACAACGAACATTTTCCAGTAGGAAACACTACTCGTGGACGTGCAGACACACAAGCACAGACTTCAACTCTAGAAAGTAAAATTGATCGGGTCCGGCAACAAGCTTCCAGCTACATTAAATCTGAGGTTGCAGCTTTGCAGGAGCGCTTTGATGAAGAAACCAATCAAATAATGGACGAAGCAGCAACATGTTTTGATCTTGACGAAGTATTAAAACGGGAATCATCCGTAATTCCTGAATCCTTGAAAAATTATGTGGACGCTTGTAACAATGCGAAACTTCTAGATAAGCATCCACAAGGGCCCCCACCAACGTGGCATGAAGTCAAGGACCAGTTCAAAAAATTTCAGTCAGCCGCCCATTCACATGTCAGTCAAAAGTATCAGGCTGCAAAAGACGCAGCGGAAAGACGAAAGATTGAAAAAGGCTTTTACGAAGAGCTCTTGTTGAAAGGACGTCATGGCGCCGAGCAATTTCGAGATGTTAACCAATTGCTTGCAACTGCAACGGTAAGGTTGAGAAACGAGTCGCAAATTGAGTCAATGGCCTCTCAATTGAAACGTATAGCTGAAAATCGTCCACTTGAACCTTCCAAAATTGCTAGGGAAGGTTTTCTGACTAGAAATGGCCCCCTCCAAATCAACACGCGAATTCATTGTTACGTGATGCCACAAACAGAAAATTTAAAGGAACCCATGAAAAGTGGAATTTTGTTGAGGTCACTAGACCAGCGCCTGACGGATTGAAGTTAAAACCGACCTCAAAAGTTATAGGAAGAATTAATGAAGAAGAAGGTCGGGTTTTGTTTGGAAAGCCTAAATAAATTGTTATGTTATTTCAATTTGATGTGTTATGAAGTTGAGTCTCGGCTGGTTTTTCATGTACAATGTTCTCATTTATCGTTCTTAATCTCCAAAGCCAAAAAATAAACTTACGTAGACATTTCTTACCAGACACGAAATTCATGGAATGAGTACATTCATAACTTTCACCAAGCTCACTAAGTCATGTATTCATATATTATATTCTATCACATTCAATATATGCATAGCCACTTTACTTTATTTTACTCACGGTTTTGTATAATAAAAATAGAACTGCATCATTTCTATCAGTTCAGGAGAACATTTGTTACTCTTTTTATTATTTTGGAAGAATTTTTTTCAGGTTTGGGTTATTAATCAGGGAGAACAAGTACCTACGGTGCGTTATAAAGGGAATAGTTTCGGAGAACACGCGTTCATGGTTTCGGAGAACATGCGTGTATATTTTCGGAGAACATGAGTGTATATTTTCGGAGAACATGCGTGTATATTTTCGGAGAACATGAGTGTATATTTTCGGAGAACATGAGTGTATATTTTCGGAGAACATGAGTGTATATTTTCGGAGAACATGAGTGTATAT
>JAQIXX010007581.1:0-10629 GCA_034700605.1 Willowsia nigromaculata | reverse complement strand
CGGGGTTCACCCAGATAAGGTGAACACCTGCATATGTGGTGTAGTCCGCCCGGACATAACTTATCTACAACTACATATTGATATACAAAATAGGTAGATGGAGTGGAGTTAAATTTATTGATGCGAATAATCAATAAAACCTTTAGAATCTTAAAATATCAATGAAAATTGAAGATCCGAATGCCAAAACGATATGAAAAATTGAAGAAGCACTGCTAATTTGTTATTCGTTTAATAGCTTGTAGATTAAAACTTTAGCTTTGTTGACTATAGATTTTAAAAAAATATGAACTGATTGTATGCAAAAATATTTTTGGCTTAGTTAACTTAATTGTATTTCATCGCATTTAATACGATAACATGAATATGTTTAATTTTCGAGATATAAGATGTAATTATGTACCTTAATTAGTCATAATGAATAGTCAGTGAAAGCAGTAAGAGGAAGTCTCCTTTGTAAAATTATTTTGTGTTTGACTGACATAATTAAATAATACCGAATATATTCAAATATGAGAGGATTAACTAACAATTTGATAGATTATGTTAACTGCATGCATGCTTATCAGTAGAATGAATGAAAACACTTGCAAGCAAAATTATCTTTGTTTAAAAAATCCAGACATTAGACATTGTTCGTTGCATGCAAGTGTCACGATGAATGGTGAACATGAACAGCTTTTTTATTCTCTGGAATTTGGAACCCCGTTTGCAATAATCCCTCCCCCGCAGATTACATAAAGTATGCATTGAATCATCACATTTTTGTTGTCATGATCTGTCGTGTATGTAAACATAAATAAATTATGCATTCATCATGATGCGTGTAAGCGTATAACAAATAATATAAAAGAATATCCAAAGTTTCTATCTTCTTCCGCTTGTCTCATTAACTGACTTAAAAATGTTGGTGGAGTTGAACAAATAACATTTCTATGCATTAGTGATTCTCATTTTCCAGTTTTAAATGGAAAAGGATCTAAACTTTGTTTAGCTGATATTCACGATTTATGTATTTACTCGTCAGAGGGATTCACGCTCACTAGTTTTTCCAGTTGTACACAGCAGCTAGCAAAAAAAATGATAATTTCAGATGATGATATTCATGGGGATGATATAAATACTTGCGAAGATGATCATGAATGCATGTACTATTGCTGAACTGAGAAAAAACCTCTTCTTGGCCAAGCTTGGGTTTTACATACAAGTACGTACATTCCTCTACATTACTGCAGTATTTTGTACTTACTACGCACTATTCACATTTCACATTGGAAAGTATAGCATGTAACACGCACGGAACGGTTACAATACAAAGTACTTAGTCTGTATCACACAATGTATTATTAACTATCGAATGCATGAAACCCTAGATCGATAGTTGCTGCGTTATTCTTCCTGTCTGTCTGTGTGTTTCATGGCCTGTCTGTCAACACGATTTCCAAAAATTGATAAACCAAAGTTTGAATACATGTAGATAACTCAAATCAACATGTATGGCTGAAAGGAATTTGAGATCCAACATTCAACGCCAACCGTTACAATCGCTACGTTTGATCATGATGAGCATAGGAATGCATGGTATTATTTAAACCCATTTTCATGAAGCTTCTTTAAGCACCAAAATTTTAAAACTCTTTAATCGTTTAAATGGTATAACACATTTTTAGGTTGTATACATTTTTAATGAAATTTAAAAACATTTTATCTGAACTTAAGCTGCCTCATCAGATAGTTGAGTTTCATGGTTTGCACATTCTAGTTTTAGATATTGTCGTTACATAACATTTATGGCTTCTCTCGAGAGCTCGAGCAAATCCTTGAATTCAGAATACAGCATCAGTATTCCACGAGATCTTGATTCAGCAGCAGCTCGCAAGCAAACAGCCCCAACTCAAATCACCAAACATTCATTGCGTCGAACAAGGCAGCTTTCAGAAGACCTATGTGTTCTAATTCAATTAAATATAATTTCTTTTGTAGTGGCAGTATTGAAATATTAAAAGGTAAATAGTAGTTTTATAATCAGTGCAAAACATGTTGCCTTAAATTTAAATTACAAACATGCAGAAACGAAAAGCATGCAAAATAAAAGTGTGAAAAGCAGTTTTATAGTTTGTGCAAATCATAGATATATTGGCACAGTCAACAAGTGCCTGAAGACTGAAATAAATGTTTTGTGTCTACATGAATTGATTAGTGGTTTATAAAATGAATTTAAATGCAACAATTAACTGTAAATGTGAATTGCGTTTCTAAATCTGACTTTATTGTTGGGAACATATTTGGCTCAGAAATTGTTTGGAAGGTGGGTAATGAGTTTCTGGGATTTTAAACACAAAATTTAACATAAAATGGCGAAAAATCTAAATTGGAATCTGGAGTTTAAACGTGTTCTCATAATTTTATTTTTATTTTGCAGTTTTTGTGGAAATACTGCCGCCATCCCAAATGCACAGTTTTGGAACTCGAATCAAGAGGCAAATTATGATTAAAAGGAAATGAAATGGCAACCATATCTCAAAAAGAAATGGAACAGAAAGCGATTAAGCAATGGCTTAATGAAAAGTGCATTGCATGGAATCTCAAATCTGCTTTCAAATCCAAAACTCGGCGGCTTCAACGGAAGAACGATGCTAAACTAAATCTGATTGAGTTACAATTCGCAGATTTCCAAAAGTCTTTTGAAGAGTGTCTCAAAAAATGTCAGGGAACAGAGTGCACCATGGTAGCAGAAGATGAAAAAATGGAGCTAGAGAAAAAGCTGGAAAATGCAAGGGAAAGGATTTTGGAACTGGAAAGAGAAATCTCTAAAAATGCAAAACTTCCTGAGCTTGCACAGCGAGGATGGAACGATACTCCAGAAAATCAGGAATTTTTGGAATCGGATCAACTAGTCAAATTTGCTGAAGATGTGATGAAAATTGTGGGGTTTAAAAAAGACGAAAACTCCAGCATTTCGCAGCAATTGGAATCGGTGAAATCGCAACTAAAACGAATAATGGGTGTTCTTACAAGGGTACAAGAGCGCATGCAATCCAAAGATACCTCACGCGACAGAGAGAAATCAGTAGATGCCTTAAAGTCCGAAGCTATTCTGCCACCCCTGCCGACTCCATCCTGTTCCAGGTCCATAGCCCCACTGCCTGTATCCACGGAAATCTTTCCATCCCCATCCTCCTCAGTTCTGGAGTGGGAAAACACAGAGATCCGACCCACCCTGGGGTCCTCAAAAGTTCAAATCTTCAGTTCCAGTGAAAATGAATTGTTTAGCTGTCTGGAATTAGATAATCGCGATAATATGACCACCGAGGAGATAAAATTCACATGTGACTTTTGTCACAAGAAATATCGATCCAAGAGTCAACTCAATTTCCACACAAAACGGTGCCAACAGAGCAAATGTCAATTCTGTGGTCAAGGTTTTGGAGCAAAAGAGCAACACAAAACTCACGCTTGTCCGACATTGCTAAAACAAGATAATGCGACATTTTGGTAAGGTCATATTAATCCTTAAAGATATAAACATGAAATAAATTATTATCAGCATTACAAATAGCTAATCCAAATATTTCATTGTGTTTTAGTAACCCATCTCAACCAAAACATGTTGATACGATGGAAACCGAGGTTATCCAGGATGATTCCACTGGAATATCACTACAGGAACCTAACGATTCTGGTTTACCTCCTCCATCTGTTCACAATGATGAAGAGCCTCCCAGGGACGCATTGGACAATCCAACTCGGTGCGATGATCATGATAACTGGGATACCTTTATACTGGGAACATCATCACCCCCACCGGAAGACCCAATACCCCTCACTCAGTCCCTTTGCACCTCACAGTCTATTTCACTTGAGCAAACTGACAATAATTCTGAGAAAATGGATTTGGACAGTGATGTCAAGGATATCTTGATATCTATATAGTGTCATTACAGGCACCAAAGAATCCAGCCTATATTGTCGTGACTGAGAACGAAGAGGATGTTGATGTTGTAGATGTGGAAGACCTTGACAGTTCCAATTCGTCTTTAAACGAATGCCATAGTCCAGACGGTGACGATGTTCGTTCTAGCTCATCACCTCTAGTACTACCAACACAACCATTAATAGACAGGAATCGTGAGACTCCTTCAGCAACCCCGGTCACATGCGAATCCTGTGGAGAGCGTCTTGAATCACAAGAAGAGCACCTTTGTGATAAAATGTAAAATCCTTCACACCATTTTATCTGGAATAGAGAATAATTATAATAAACTATGTATTGTATATTAATTATTGACAAAATATTTTATATCATTTCAGAGCTTTAACCACGACAAATTGTGGGTCAGCAACGGATGTGAATTATGTTGAACCCGAGGTGGAGGATGCATTACCGACCACAAGTCCAGCTTTAAATGATCCAGTGTCATCCTTCCATACTGATACCCCAGCCCTTCTTCCAAATATCCCCATCCCAAATCCTGAGTCACCACAATCTTCAAAACCTGAACATGGAATTGATCCAGACAACCAGAACAATTGCGTATGTGGTATTCCATTCGCAGCTGCAGAGAGACTAAGGACTCATATCGAGATGAGAAACTGGAAGTAATAGTCTGTATCACATTAATTAACTTTAATAACGCCACTTGTGAGATAGATTCAGTGGAAGCCCGCTCGAAAAAAGTCAACACAATCTCTCAAAAAATAATGTGCACAAAATTGGCCCACTTTTGTGCACAAGGTCTGAGCACAAATGAATGTGCACAAGATATTTGTGCACAAAAAATTATGCACACCATCCCTGCACAATGATTGAACACAGACCGGTGTGCACAAATTTGGGCCAATTTTGTGCACCGTTTAACCGCATACATTATTAACTACTTTTATTACAGTATTTGTATCAGATATACGTAAATCTCACAAAAGTTATCTACCAGCAAATTCGAATTTAACAATCGACTTCTACTTAACATACTTAACTTAAGTGCGACTACAAATACATCAACTCTAAACACTATCCTGCAGACGGATCAAAACTACTTTTGTTGATTTCACGCATGTACTTCGAAAGTGACGCTGTAACCTCCTTTTTCATACACCGATATTGCATCAGGGCATCCTTGTTGCTTGAAGAACCAGAGATATACCCGAACGTAGTTAAGCTGAACTCTGCAAACAAAATAATAACGAAAAACCAAACGTTACATCTTCATTTAATACTTCATAGCAAGTTATAATTTATAAGTTTTGGTGGCGACTTTTTACCTATCACGGCATCTCGACGCAGAGAATCAACAGCCGGCAATGCCTGATGATTTTTGTTCGCATTGCACATTTTCCCAAACAATGATTTCCCACGTAGCTCATCCTTCGAAAATAAAATACGAAATAAATTCCTAGCCAAGCTTGGTGGACCTCGCGACATTAACTTCGCAGTTTGAAGCTTCTCTCGATCGATTTCAACTCCATCTGCTATACACGTCTTTACCTAATAACAGAATAAATAAAAGTATAGAAATTAAACACTTACAAAACTATAAAGCTAAACCTGAGTAAAAATCGATATAACTAACATTGTCATCCTTATCCACTTTAAGTTCCTTGTTTTCCGCCTTCTTCTTCTTGTACCGAGCTAAAACGTTATTCAAACGATAAAGACATAAAGATAAGCTGACCAACAAATGAAATAAAGATTAACCTTAAGTGTTCAAACGGCTCGTCATTTCATGGATACCTTTGAGTCGGTCAAATTTCATTTGGAGCTTGTCCTTCTCGGCTTTACACGATAGGTACAGTTGCTTCCAGTCACTTGTTGTTTCGGCGCCTGCATGTGAAGATCCATTTGGAGAGGGAGGCGACTCAGCATTAAGCACAGGGGACTCTGTAATTTGGGAAAGCACGGTCTCCAAGCGTCGTCGTTTTTTCTGCTTCCCTCCAGTAACAGGTGTCTGATCAGCAGAGAGGTTATCATCTGGCTTAGGACCATTTGGATCTTCTTCTTGACAAGCAATCTCGGCAAGTTCATCACACTTGAGGTTCATGGCTTTCTTGGTACCTATGTGGCATAGATTTCAGCTAATTAATTAACACAGTAAAATGTTCGTAAAACTCACTAATTACATTACTATTGGTTAGGGCTAACATTGATGTACTTTTGTACTTACCACATGCCAAAATTACACCATCATACTCCGCACTGTTCCATGTAACAGTCGTTGTCTTTCCTACAGCTGATGTTGGGTGGGCTCGAAATGTTCCATCCAGAAGGTTATTTTCGTTGACGACAGAAAATTGATTATCCTCCTGACACCACTTTACTACAAAGTATTTCATTGTGTGGTTTTTGGTCATTAACTGCTAAAAATTCCAAGTCCGAAATCAATCTGATATATTTTGTGACAATGTACCACTAATCTAACCGCCTAATCCCTAAGCTGTTGTGTTTATAGAACTCAGGTTGTCTTGCTGAACTACTCTATGTAGGCAGCACGTGTTGTAGATAAATATCAACCTCAAGTAATTCTTTATACAGTAAAATTGTGTACATAGATTATTAGCTGTCAGGGGACATTATGGAAGAGGAACGTTAAAAATAATCCTGCTGATATTTACGAATCCAAAACTATCAGTCAGACGGAACTCTAAGCGGGGAACAATTTATATACTGTGTTAAGATGGCTGGAAAACGAAAGTACAAGGGTTACGTGGAAAATAGCACACTGTCCCTACCTAGAAGGACAAGACACCGATTAATCAAGGTATTTACTTCAACGAATTAATATTAAACAGGAAGCAGTAAAGCCTGCTCATGACGGATTTTATTTCTAGTCGTTACTACAAACCAGCACACGTAATGAGAAGACAACAACAACACGAAGCGATCAGAGCAGCAGCGATGCAATCTTCATGCCATCACTGGCCTTTTCAAGCGCGCACTCATCAGACAGCGCCAAAGAGCAAGACACCCCAGTAGTAAGTTTGTACATATCAATTTGTTTTGAATCACGGTTCCTTACTGAGATATCCTGGAAGGCTAAAAAGTTTGTATTCTAGGATTCACCGATGCCCATGTACTCAAATGCCAAAATAAGTGAAGTGGAAAGCACTATTCTTCTTTTTGGATTTGCACTGCGTCATCGCTTAACGAAAGATGCAATAGAGGATCTTTTATCACTGGTCAACTACCATCTCCCCCATGGAGCATCTGTACCCTCATCGGTGTACCTTCTTCGTAAACAATTTTCGGGTGGATCTCAGAGCATTGTATCAATGCATTATGTATGTGATGGCTGCTCAAATTACATTGGCAGCGACTCAAGCTTATCTTGCAGTGAATGCAATCAAACAACAACGTCTGAGAATGCCTTTATTACTTTTGACTTGGGAATTCTCTTTTCTGATGCTCTAAAGGATTCCAAAATTTCTGAAAATGTTTACAAAAACGTTATAAAAAGGAATAGTTTAAGTTATGAGAGATCCTGTGACATAATGCATGGTGCACTTTACCAACAACTGGAGCTTGGAGCATACGATTTGACATGTTTACTAAATACGGATGGTGTACCAGCATTTAAATCTTCAAATACCAGTCTTTGGCCCGTACTTGTGTCCTTGAATGAGCTTGATTACAAGATTCGAAGAAATAACACTTTTCTCGCAGGGCTATGGCTTGGTGCTTCTAAGCCTGATTTTGATCTACTTTTGAATCCAATTGTTAAAATGTGCAATGAACTAGCTACTAATCCGATCACATGGTCATGCAACAGTAGACTTATAAATAGTTGTGTATATTTTCCATTATTTACTGCTGATTCGGTAGCCAGATGTCAAGTACAAGGAATAAACCAATTCAACGGAGCGTACGGATGTCCTTGGTGCATAACCAAAGGGGAAACTTTGTGGCTTAATGAAAAAAGTCATAAGTGGATATATCCCTACGGAAATGCTCCAATGCAACTACGAACTATGACTGACTTTATAAACCATGTGAAAGAGCTCAAAGAGGAGTGGGATGATGGCAATCCAAACTGTAAGCATGTCATTGGGATAAATGCTGCCTCACAATTGCTGCTACTGAAAAAGTTTGACATTGTTAATGGATTCGTTTTTGATGTTATGCATACGGCGTTTTTGGGGGTCACCAGAGCATTTACAAACATGTGGTTGGATTCTGCCAACAATGACAAAGCTTTTTATATCGGAACAAAAAGAGCCGACATAAACCGACGTCTGCGTACATTTTCTGTCCCATTTGAATCAAGTAGAACCATACGACCTATCACGGATTCATCCCATTGGAAGGCATCAGAATGGAGAACATGGACTTACATTTTACCTATTGCATTGAAAGGATTGCTTCCAGATGCATATTTAAATCACTTCCAAAGGTACTCCACATCTTTGATGATACTAAATGATGAGAGTATCACCGAGCCAGATCGAAATTTTGCCAAATCTCAACTGCAAACTTTCGTGGAACAAATAGGCAATTTTTATGGACAGCAAGCATATACGTTTAACGTACACGCATTATTACATGCTGCGGATATTGTTAAAAACTGGGGACCTCTATGGGCTTATTCTGCGTTTCAGTTTGAACATTTCAATGGAATTTTGCTGAAAAATTTTAAAGGAAGTCAAAACGTTATCAAACAAATAGCTTCTCGAGCGGTAGAGACTTTAGAATTGTTAAAGCTGGGTCGGGAAGCAATACAGAACGAACATGTTCGATACTTTTATGAAGCTTTAATGGAAGGAGGAACATTTTATGTTAAATATCAGCGAGCTGAGAGAAATGTTGTTTTTGTGGGTCCTTCAAAGCCCTATAAGTTCAGTGATAAGGAGCTCAAGGTTCTGCATACTATTGGGGTTCATAATATGTTTGGTATCAGCTTCAGAAGATGTATAGCATCAAACAAAGTATTCACGAATTCTTACACAGATACGCAAAAGCGATGTAATAGCGTAGTGTGTACTTTTCAAAATGAGCTTATAGTTATTAAACGATTAATATATGTAGCCGAAGAAAACCTGGGATTGGTTATAGGACATGAGTTACAATACGATTTGAGTACTTCAAATCCTTACGAAATTAGGGTAAAAGGAGTAGGAAGGAAAATTAAAATTATAAAAATTTCTGATTTGTCCGCACAAAAGTATATTGTGCGCAAAAATGTTGTCATAAGCTCATTGATTCGTTTGCCAAACACATCTGAAGCTGAGTAAATAATTTAAACGAATTTGTAACAATTCTAACATAGTTTGTATTTTACTATTGTTAATTTAACATTAAGTATGTAAATATTATGGTATATAGGAATAAAGATTTAACTCTGCATTATTAAATTCGTTGATGTTCTGTGCATCTTTGTTCAGATATCATTGTGGGTAATCGCTGTGCACAATAAGTGTGGGAATTTGTGTACAAAAGAATCTATATGTTTTTAAAAATTAAATATCGCGAACATTAATTATTCGTCTTTTTATTATTATGTCTACAGCGTACATCACTTTTTTTCATCTAGAATGTATTTTTAAAAATTTATGATGTATATGTTCGATTGTGCACAAATCTTCTCACCGATTTAAAAATCGCTTATTTTGTGCAGAATTGTGTGACTTTTTTTCGAGCGGGAGCAACTCGGCCTAGCAACAGATAGGAGAGATGTAAAATGCTGTGCATTTATTTTACTGAAAAATCAACAAAGTAGATGAAAGCAGAACGGTACTAGTCCAGCGAGGAACATACACTCTGCATTGCCAAATATTTTCGGGGGTATGAAAATTGAAAGTGAGGGGGTGCGTGAGCGGTATGGAATATCGGGACGGGGTTTTCTGGAATCGGTAGCTGCAAACGCGCTGAATCTTTCCATGTAACTTAAAATTCTGTACATGGTACGCAGCGTGAGCACTCGAAGGAGCCATCTCAATCAAAAGTAAAAGCTTGTGTAGGAACTCCAAGAGATTAGAAATGGTGCATTCGTTTGAGAACATTCTCAGTTGGTATTCTCATTCTTTTACCAACACTGTAATTGGATGTGTGTGATTGAATAAAAAGTTTCTTCTTCATTGAAGATAAAATCAAACTTTAACTGTAGTAGGCATCTTTATTCACGGGAACTGTTTGAACTGACCAATTTAAGCTTCTGTCATGCAAGGTTATTAAATGGAGCTTTGACAGGATAGAGACAACTTTCTAAGGCCAGCCTAATTCTTATTCCCTTCTTCGAATCTAGTCGAGGGCAATATGAGAGTTTTTGCTTCAATTTTTTCGTCATTTAATTAGTCCATAATTATTTTGGATCCATTTCAAGCCATATTTTTTATATTTTTATATCATCAGGAAGACAGAAACGTTGTATTAAGAAGAAAAAAATCGCAAAATAGGATTGAAAAATCTGTTTTCCTTATCTAATAATAAAAACTCTAATAATGGGCGAGCACTAAGCGTGTCAAATATTCGGGGGTATGAAAATTGAAACTGAGGGTCTGAGTGAACGGTTGGGAATATTGAAACGAAGTTTTCTGGAATCGATAGCCACAAACGGGATGAATTTTTACACTTCATTAAAATTTTTGTAGATTATGGGTAGCCTAAGCACTCTTCAGGAGCCACCTCAACATTTAAAGTAT
>JAQIXX010007580.1:0-10629 GCA_034700605.1 Willowsia nigromaculata | reverse complement strand
TACTGATGCTTCAATTCAAATCTTACTGATGCTTCAATTCAAATCTTACTGATGCTTCAATTCAAATCTTACTGATGCCTCTGTTACTCCCTTACTGTTTTCTAGTGATTTTATATTTGTTTAACCAATTCTTATATCTATCATTTTTAAGCATTTTCATGCCAAAATTAACTAATAACACACTCCATCTATCCGGTAATGAGATTATCCCTAAGCTTTCACAAATTGATGAATAATTGGATCTATTTACATATTTTCTTGTAATTATTGTCAACGCTCTTTTTTCTACACCTAAAAGTTTACCCGTTTGTTCCTGTGTTAAGTAATTAGACCAAAGCACACTGCAGTATTCAAGCGAACATCATTATTCAAGTAATGTGTGCTACATACATTTTTGTAAACTGGGTTGCAGAAAATCCGAAATATTTTAACCTTCTTAAAATATATATTATTTTACTCGCTTTACTTTACATGTATTCAACATGATCACTCCAATCACATCTTTCATTTACTAGAACACCAAATAATTTGCTAACACCAGTCTTAGGAATCTCTGTACCATTAACAATAATATTATACTTACTGAAACGTTTATCTCTTGATTTGTCAATAATAATCACATTGCTTTTCTTAGGATTGAGGCTCATCTTGTTATCTTCCAAACATTTGTTTATATCATTTACAGAATCGTTCATTAATGGAACACTGTCATACTTAACAACTTCGGCTATCGACATATCATCCACAAAGGCATTCATGATGTTATTTTTGCAACCATGTTTTTCATAAAAATTGTTTAATAATTTATCAATTAATATAATGAAGAGGTTAATTGCTATCGTTGATCCTTGTGGCATGCCGTTACTTAATGGTAAGAAATTGGACATAACATTTTTGTACTTAGTACACTGAACCCTATTTTTCAGAAAGTCGGCTACCCACATAGCATCATTAAACTCAATCCCAATTTCTAACAATACTTCCAATAGAACATTATGATCGACAAGACGAATGCTTTAGACAAATCCAATAAAACTATTATTACATACATATTCTGAGAGTCTAACGCTTTTAGTACAAATTCATATAGGGATACTAAGTAGTGTGCAGTTGAAGACTTTTTAATTGCTCCATATTGGTTTGTATTTAACTTGGATATAATCTGATTATAAATACGGTTAACCATAAATTCTTCCATTATTTTACTATACACATTCGTTAAAGTTATAGGCCTCAAATTGTCAACAGATACATTATTATAATCATTTGGAACAGGTGTAATAAAACCTTTTTTCCACTCCTCTGGTACTTTCTTCGTTTCATAACTAAAGTTAATTAAATGCGTATACATTGGTACTATGTGCACAGCAGCAAATTTAATGAATCTGACTGACAGCGCTCCTGGTACATTGGCTTTACGTATGTTTAACTTTTCGAATGCCTTTAGTATCGCAAATTCATTCACATACAAATAATTATTACTATTTGGCACATTATTAATCATCTCATTTAACGGTTCATACCTATTATTTATTTCAGAAAAGTGAGAGTTTATTTTGTTCAGGGTTGCAAACAAGCTTAGGTTTTCACTCAAAGATATTTTTTCGACTGGACTACTTTTTTTGTTTCAATGCACACAATTGATTAACACTATTAAAAATACTACCAGGGTTTCTCACTATATCTTGCTGAATTTTCTGATTTAATATTGTCCTTGCCTCCTTTATTCTAGCTGACAGTTCTTTTCTGTGCCCATGTTATTTTCTATTCGACCTTTTAAAAATTCTAAAGTATGCGGCTAATGACGGGCTTACCCAAAGATTGTCACTAGTTTCAATGGTTTTTATTTACTCATGAAATGAAACTTCAAACGCACTCCGCAAGACTATATTCATAAACTCTGTTTTGAAATCAATGCATGTAGATTCATAAAATGGTTCCTAATTTGTTCAATCAATTAATGTAGCAAAATCTGATAAGTTTTCAGTGGTAAAATCTCTATATTTAACTAACTTGACTGCATTCTGAGTTTTAATGATTTGTTTAATTGGGGATAGGTGAATACACACATGAAAATACGTGCCAGTTTTTAAAGGGGGCATTGACATTTGGTTGGAGTACCATTTCTGTACATTAATAATAATAAGATCTAGCTTTGCACTTCTATTACGATTCTCGTCAAAAAATGTAGGGAATTTACCGGTCTGTTATACATCACTTGCTCTTTTAAACATATTAGCATATTTCCATCAATTGAAATCTCCTATTATGACAAAATCAGGAGACACATATTTACTCTTAATATTATCGAAGGCACTAATTAAACTTTTGTAAAGTTTAAGTTGAATGCTTTTATCACTACATGAAAGTATGTAAACGCAAGCTATTGCTAATAGAGATACACTTCTAGGCAAATAATGGGGTCGAACTATTATCCATAATATGTCGAATTCAGTATTGCTATTACATTTGAAGTTGTTAAATCTAGTAGACTGTAATTGGTTATTAACATATAAGCAGACACCACCACCAATCTTGTGACTCCTTATAGTTTCATACTGAGAGAAATTTTTAACTATACTATTCTTGGATGCATTCCCCCATGTTTCTGTTGCAGCTATAACCTCATACTCTAAACTTAAAGCATACAACATATCTAGTTTGTCCTGACTAAGTGAACATGCATTAGTATACAAGATCCAAGGGAAATTAAATGCATTGCTAATTGGTTTCTCAATATGTAAATTGGGCTTGCTATTTTATAATTACGCTTTCGTCCTCCTCGTTTTCCTCTGTGACGTCTTCTAAACTTGAGGCCAATTGAAATCCATGGTAGATATCCTTGCATTAAAGATGAGTTAATTCCACGATGATTACTTAATGTTGTTGATACTGCTTGTCCGTCTGTCCATATCCAAAAAACTCCAGAAATCATAGTTGGTCATCATTATGTCTTAATAAATTTGTTGGAACTGCTTCAGCTACACTTTTAATAAAGTTTCTCATCTTTCCTTCCGATACTACCGCTGCCAGAGATTCCAGTTGTTTTCTTAAAGAGTCTGCATTATCCGAGAAATTCACTCCCACGCTGGTTATTTTTTTCGGGTTATGGCTCCCTTCCAGTAGAAGTTGCAGTAACAAGTCGTTTGCAAGATGCCAATTTTCAATAACACTTTGTCCCCATTGTTTGAATGATTTTCTTATCCTGTTTTTTGAGATTGCAGGCAGGGCTCGTTTTACTAGTTTGAAAAGGTTGTTTGGGCTGGACTCTGTAGATGTAGTGTTTTCATCTGACTCAATTTCCATGTTATCCTTTGATACTTGTTCCGGTTGATAAGTAGATGCTTTTGGGATACGCATTTCCTTAAAATCTGGGAAAGATGGGGTACTGGTTGGCTTTTTAGGCATTTCAGGAAACTAAGCTGAATTACTAGGACACATTTTGATTTCATGTCCTCTATCACCACACAACATTTTTTCGCTCCAAACTCAATCTTCACTTTGACCACACCATTGTCACATTCTATTTTCCCAAAGGCAGGTAAGGGTTTCTCCTCATTCAGAATCATTCTGACAGTAACCGTGTGAGACATTAGGTGCGAGAAGCCTTCTGGTACATCCTTTAATGGAAGTCGAAAGGGTTTGCTTTTAATTTCCCCGTAATTGGACAGAAATTTGACTAATGATGTATCATTTTCCATCAGTGGCACTCCTTTGATAAAGATAGTTTTGATGGCTGGTGAATAACCGTTGACTGGAACATCAATGTTATTAATGGAGATATCACCATTTTTCAAAATCACTTCACAACTTTCAATGCTTCTGAAGAAGGCAGCATAATTGTTTCCAGCAATTTTTCCAAAACTTATCACTTGTTTTGGATCAACTTGTTTACCTATTGCAATGAGGTAGTCGGATACTCTTAGCTCAGGGTGGCTCTTGAATACGACGCCATTCAAATTACTGGCATTCTCTGCCATTGTACTTAGGAGAAGTGGCTGCTGCCACACACTTGGGCTCTTTTGAGAAATTCAGTGGAGAGAGAAGGAACACACGTCCGCACACTACTGAACTCACACAGAGAATGACCTTATAATAATCATATTATTATAAGGTCGTTATCATGACAAAGCAAAATGCAATAGGTTTTCGGTCCCAGAATGATAAAATATTATAATATGAGAATATATTTCCACTCATTGCAACAAATATCTCTAAACGCCACGACATGAATTAACTGGCAAAATATTTCCTACCAAGAAAATCTGCGAGCCAAAACTTTGATTCGGTATGATGGAAACTTTCTTGAAAAATTCCTTTCAGATATTTTATTACATTTTCGCACTTCTTCCATACAAAATGTATTGGGAGCCAGGACTTCATCCACGAATAAATCTGTATCGGAATAGTCCACATGCTACGTTTTGGTGGTTCGGAGTTTTCATAATGTTTCTAAACTCCATTCTCTGTTGGACACTTTTCTTCATACTTCTACCAACCTATCGCTCCAACAAGCAGTACGTCCATATAGCCTTTCATAGTCAATGGGGCTCAGTGTCCTTGATGTGCATTGCTCATTTGATTCCACATCTGATGGAACCAGATGGAGTCATGCAGTTGACCAATGGATGTGTCAACCTTATCAAAAATTTGGAAAAACGTATGCAAACACGATTTCAGTTACATTTGTGTAATATTTTGAAAATATTAATAATATGGTGTTTATTTGCAGAGCATTTTGGACAAGGTTCATAAAAATTCTCTACTTTCTCTCAATTTATGCAGTTTGTGGATTCCTTCCGGCCATTTTTAAATATTTGCAAAAGGAAAATTGGCAAATACGAGCATTTACCCAAAAAACGGTTTTATATGCTTGGACGTCATGTTTTAGTATATTGGCTCATATATTTGGGACTTTGATGGATGTATGGTTATGTTTCTACATATGGGGAACGTATTTTATTTCCCTACATATTAACTTGAGTTTCATGCATACCTTTAAAACTGCTGTAAATTTAATCATTGCTTCTAAGAGTCATGCCATTAGTAATTACGGGCCTGCTTCCTCCCTGAAATTCCTCCAGGAGCATTTCTTGGTTTATTCCTAGCTGCGAATTGTTACTCAGGTATATAACAGAGTATTTGGGATGCTCTATGTTCCAAATATCAAACAAGGTGGCGTTATGGTTATGTTACCGTTATGGTGGCTTTCTTTGCAATATCGTGTTTCTTTGTGGGATCTGTCATCATGACAGTGTTTGTAGAATTTACGGCAATGGCTAATGACTACAGTGTAAAGCTGAAAAAAATTCTGAGGAATGATGCAGTTGATCACAAGGGAGCGTTGGCAAGGAGGTTGATGAGATCTTTTAAAGTGGAAGCAGACAAAAATGGACATTTTTACGAAATCCGGAAAGTGACAAGCTTAACAGTACTAGGATTCATATCGCATATAAGCGGATCTGTCCTTATTTCAATGCATTTCTATAAGAAATGGGAAAATATTTAAATTGTTTTTGTATGGGTAAAAAATTTGAAGTTTAAACTATGAAATTTCTATGGTTGACCATAAGCTGTTAGTGGAAAACTGAAAATAAATTTATATCTTTACAAAGGTTTCTCAATTCCAAGAAATACATATTCATTTTTGCATAAATCATCGAAACGATATTTACTTATGTAAGTGATGTAACCTTCAAATTTGAAATTTAATTCATTTATTGACCAGTATATCTTAAACAAACTAATCTAAATTAAATTTATCTTACATTTGAGTACTGTGCACTCTTTGTATGGGTGAAAACTTTCATCCTACGAAATCATGATATCAAAAGTTGATGTTTTTCACACTGTAATTTATTGACCAACGGAATGTTTAACCCTCCTCTCATTTATTCACAATATAGTAAACAATAGTCACTCCACCCATACAGAAAAAAGCGTTTTAAATTAAAATCGATAGAAAGTAGCAAAATAAATTACATGTTTTACGTTTTGATTTCATGAAAAGTAATCAAATTGTCACGTTTCCGCATTCATAGCTCTTTCACTCGGAAACTTATCTGTTTAGTGTGCAGTGTTTCAAACTATCAGTAGTGACGAAGTATCATTTGTAAAAGCTATAAATACATAGGCAATATAAAATATATACGCAAACATCTACCACTCCTTCCACAATATATTCTCACGTTTCCCCGTTTCTTTTAACTTCTGAAAGTCTTGGTTTATACGAAATGAATACTACTATACACTACAAAGGCAGCACATTGAAAGCTTGAAGAATATTATGGGAAGTATTATCCCCCATGATAATAAGGAAAAGGGAGATGCGAGTTTTACGAATGCACAGTTCAAGCCAAAGCAAAAGAGCAGTCCGATTCGGCTATTCGTCACTTCTTGTGATCCCAATAAATCTTACCTAAGTTTCTATAGGAAGAAGCCATTGGAATCACTCTTTATATCACTTTCTGTTTATAAGGAAACCTACCTAGTGAGAACTTCGATTCTTTAACAAAATTTACTGAAAACTACGGACTTAAATGCGCTGAATCTGAATATGACAATCAAAATTCCCAATGAGCTAATCTAAGCATGATATGTAATTATTAGTTTGTTATTTTAACTCAGTACAATGACTTTTAACAATTTGAACCCATATCACCCTTGACTTGTTTACTTGTCAGATTGTAAAAAAAAATAAAGCAGACTACGATTTCAGCAAAATTGGAATCCATGTAGATTCATGTTTTGGATATACAAGGAAACACAAATTTATGTAACCACATGTGGGCTTAAATTTTTTGTGAATAGTTGCTTGAAAAAATCATCCATTTCAAAGACAGGCAAACAAATTGTAAATTAATACATTGGCGGCCTACTGACAGAAGTAAAGCAATTATGTATTGTATGGATTGTCTTTTTGTGTTTCTCTGACTATAATCTAAATCCTAACTGAAGTCCTATTTAGATTCCCACACTTGATGTTTCCAGGGTTCTTTTGTTCCGATCGTTTCTTGTCACGTAAGCAGATACGCAAAAAGACGGGCAAAGTTAGTAATCAAAAGTGATATTACGTCTTAAGTCCCGGAAAAACATTTTTTTCATTCCGGCTTGGAATTTTCTTTCCGTTTAAATAGTCTTCAGACACTGGAGGAAATGTGTTGATGTGACGTATCCTTGAAGATAATAATCAATAGATGGTAGATATAAATAAGCATGGTTGCTTTCCACGTCTCTATTGCGTAGGTAAGTAAACGTATTTTCTCAGTCGTCCTTCAAACATTCAACCTTTACAGAATTATTTTTACGTTTATATTTCAGTTGTGATGAGTATCAAGGATTACAGATTACTGGTGATGTAAAAGGATTAGTGATTGAGTGTGAAAACTAATATAATATTTTGTATATCATATACTATGAAATGCCCTCAAATGGCACCATTCAAGGCAAAAACGAAAGCATTCATTACGAGCGATATCTACTCTTTTACAACAATTACAGAACGATGGTAAGTATGATTATAACCGTTACAATCTCATGGGAGTAACCAAATGCTCTAGAATTCCAAAATGTAAGCAGAACTCAGCAACTTTTAAACAAAGTTTCTCCAACTTCATGAAAGTAAACCTATTTAAGGGTCAAATGGTTTTCAGTACCATCACTCATTTGGAGTTTACATTTAAAGTAATTATGGTAGTCGTTGATATACATAGGAGTATATTTTCAAAAACAATATGAAAGTTCGGGTATTACAAAAGTTACGTTCCTACCTAATGATTAGTGGATGGATGATTTAGTTTAAAAGTCAAGCATACAACTTACATGTTTAATTATATTTTTTGCACCTAACAAGTTTACATTTAAACTTGTTATATGTTGTTAGGATTTGCTAGAAAGAGGGGCCCTTATATTCAAAATTTCAATTTACCATATACTGTGTATACAAAACTTCTTTTCAAAACAAAATTATCTGTGATGCAATCTTTAGTTTGAACACAAATCTGGGATTCTAATGAACTTATCATATGATAAACTTAATTTTATGCATATCTCATTTCGTTCAAATTTTCATTTTAACATCAAGACTGTCCAAGTATTTATGAGCAAATTTGTTAATTAAAATAGAAATGGGAACGAATTATTGATAACTACAGCCCGTGCGTGATATGAGCTAACAAGCAGGAAAATGCTTTCAATGAATACTAAATACTCAGATTGAAAAATAATCGCATTAACTTATATATTGAATTTCAGTCTAGCTACATGTGTCTCTAGTAATGTAATTTTATGAGCACTGAAAATGATAAATCTTGAAAACGATTGATGAAGAAGAAAACGATGACCAGAAAAAGAATGATTTATACTTTCTCGAAACTAGGAAAAAGTTTTACGACATATGGGTAAAAAACATTTACTGGCCCTCGTTGTGTTGAAATTTGGAAGTCATGAAAAAATTTTAAGTTTTTTGGGGACAACATCCCAATTAGAGAGGCAAAAATTCCGAGTGTAACTGGCCTCTAAAATATTTCAAAAATAGGCCAGAAAAACCGTGCTGAAGGCCGGCCAGCATCCTTTAGAGGCCCGAGAACTTTTTTTCTTTATTTTTCATAAGTGAAGCTCCAAATCTAAGCTCAAGCTGATCACGCTTTCATTAAGGATTATCAGTCCCAGGTTTTCACATACCTTAGGATGATTTTTACTAAAGACATATTGACCTGATATGATTGACAAACCCCAGAATTAATCTGTCAATTTTGTTAATGTTTGATTGAATTAGCCCACAAAACGCAACAATACTCAAGTACTCTGCGTATGTGTTATTTATACAATAGAAGAAGTTATTTCCTATTAAAACAATGATTTTTGAGCTTTCATAAAATTAGTTGTATATTGAGGAATATTTGCAAAATGAAAGATATTCTCATAACAAAACAATGTTTCTCACATTTGATTTCTCTTAGCTTCTCACTTATATCACTTTATTCAATACTGAACAGTACTAGTCTGGTGAATCCTTATTTTAATTTAGTAGTGCCGTAATTACAATTTAGTAAAATCCACTTCACGTTGCATGAACCATCATATATCATTTCAGAAAGAAAAGGAGAGATATTAACTGTGGAATAGATGCGGAAACAGTTGGATAAAGTAAGCAGTCAGAATCCATCAATGGTTGTCTTCCATTTTCTGGATATTTCATTCAATCCCAATTGAAACTTAAGTTATATTTTATGCGTTTATTTTAGAACTTTCGATAGCAAAGATTCATTGTCGAGCTGCAGGAAAGCATTCTGGAAACACCACAACAACTTTGGGTGTAGCCGGCAAATGGGTCATAAGTAAAAAAGGAATTTTATCACGATTTTGGTTTGAGTCGCTTGGTTTCCATTTCGATTTTGGCAACGTTCTTTCTCATTACATATATGGATGGAAATTCGAAACTCGGAGGAATTCTACAATAGGTACATTGAGATGCAGTTAATTTGGATTAATTATGCTTTTGCGATCACAGCAGTACTTGTGTGTAGCCATTTATATATATGCGCCGAGTTCAGGGAATCCGTTGGAAAGCTTTTTTCGCGGACCACGTAAAACCCAACTGCCAAAAAAGTTTTCCACCAGTTTTCCTGAACTTGCCACATATAAACAAGACTATTGGTATGAAATGAAATCCTGGAAAATAGGTAATATTTACTTCATTGGTTTTAAAGGAATATGCTGACTCAGAAAACAAGACGAATTTTTTTTTTCGTCAGCAGAGAAAGAGAACTTAGGATCTGTCCTATTATTTATTACTTCACCTATCGCAAACTGTTTTGGATGCATTATTTTGTGTCCTTTTTTGCCTATTTTTCGTTCATATTTGCACATGTGTTTTCTTAAATTATTCGAAATATTTCATCATTATCTGGTTATCAGCAGTGATAACTTTATCTATCATCGGATTTTTGTGCAGGTACACACTCAAAAAATACAATTTAGTGTAGTTTCTAGTATCCATTATATATTTACGTACGTTTTTAAATGCATGAATATCTGATGAATGGCCCCATAGTTTTGTATTTTAAACCATTTTTGTCTACAATGCAGGCGAGTTTTCATTGCTAGAGGCGGTTTACTGTTTCAACTTTTGCTAGTCATGCTAAATGGTGTTTTTATAGCTCAGGGGTAAATGGAACATCAAATAAGTGTACACATAAAACTAATTTTTTGTAGCAATCGATTTCTACTGTATGTGCAGATGCGGACGTGACGTCTTTTGTCGGCCTTCATGTTATGGTACAGAGCGATGAGAGGATTACTACCCTTGTGATACTCGGGGTAATTTGCAAAGTCGTATTACTGGCGTATGAAGATCCCTTATTAGTAGCGTAAGAGAAAAAACTTGGAATTCAGTGGCGTTAAATCCTTGAATTGTGAGCAGGCGAGCTGGTCCGCTGTACAGAGCATCAATTCTGTTTCAGCAATACTAGCACTATCCACACGTTCATAACCGTGTGCTGCTCGAACAAAAAGAAAAAGTATCGCATTCATATGGAAAGTAATATGAGTAGGTAAGATCTGTTTGAGATGCTTTGGAAGTCGATGACCACCCCATGCATTGGACTCCTGAGCGGGCTCGGTTGAGAC
>JAQIXX010007579.1:0-10631 GCA_034700605.1 Willowsia nigromaculata | reverse complement strand
AGTAGGGACAGTGCAGCCAATGCCGGGCTAGGACATATGGCCACTCAAATCTCTGTGTTCAGCCTTGGGGCCGTCTAAGTCGTCTTGCGTCCCACATGAAAAGGCACATACTTGTGAATATATATTGTAGCCCAACGAATATAATTGAAGTTTCTTTAATGATGGTAAGCGGGTACAACTTTTCTGATTTTTCATGAAAACGTAATCAGTGAAGCCTTATGCGGGTGAAAAATTTATCCACTATTATAATTTTGAAGAGTTGGATGTTAATTTGTTTTGTACTTTCCGACATAATGGTAGGACCTGTTCACGATCTGATTTTCCTGAATGCTAGTAAAAAGCGTATATGGGTCTTGTCGACAGGTTTTTTGTAAATTGTATTAGACGATTTTCACAGGCGTGTCCACATTTTTTATTTTCATTAACCATCGATTATTTTTTTAAATCTATCGGTATCACAATATTGTAAACTATTGCATTTTATTTTTGTTGCTTCATTAATACTTTCAAAGCCATAAAAGTTGTGTAATATTTGTCATTTCATACACCTGAAGATTGATGGCCGATAATGCTATGAATAACGCTAGCAGATTTGGAAAATACGAAACTAGAGTTAGAAGACGAATATTTCATTGTAGAATATTTAAATATTTAAATTTTGTGTCAATATAATACCTAGAAAATTGACAGAAGGTAATTTGGTGTATTAAAGTAATTAGTTCTGAAAACGTTGAACTGTTAAAAATTACAATAACTCATGAAAGGTAGAGTACATCATCACCAAAGAAGTCAATACCTACAACTAGTGAAAATGTTTGTAAGGAGTAATCAATGATTATACATTAATCATTTGCCAATATTCAGTAACGTAGCCTTAACTTTACGTTTACATTCAGAAAAGGAGACTACAATTTATCATCATTATATTTTAACGAAACGGCAACTGCAACTGATAGCTTTGCGCGGAAGCCCATCATTATCAAAAAACTTTTCAGGGCCTTTGGAGCAAAAATAAACAAAATCCATGCACAGGAATCTAATCAACAAACTGGTCCTTCTATTCTTATCAGTCAGTCATTCGGGCGCTGAATATTTCTCTCTGATAGTAGAATTTTGTAATGAGATTAAATTCAAATTTTTTAAATTACTAGTGCTTGTGTGAGCAAGAGGCTACACATAGAATGATAACTAGTTTTAATGATACAAATACTGTCAGCCACTCTTCTCACTTATTAAATAAGTAACTTCCGAAGACCTGAACACTCTCTACCTCACAATTGCCCGGGAGCTCAACATCTGAAGCTGGATTATATACTGCAATGTTATAATAAAAAACTATACGACTTCACAATAAAACAAATATATTTTTAATTGTACTTTGTAAAAACACAGGTATGTTTTAAAAATCTTTTGTTATTGTTTCGTATGTTTCCATTCAATAGTTTTATTCATTTCAATACTAACATTTTAAAGTTACTTTCGACAACAAAACTGAATGAATAAAATTTTTACTGTTTATTAATTTCAAAGAATTTCTGCAGGGAGTATAAGTATTTTATTGAGCAGACAGCCTTGGTCTTTGTGGTTTTTTGGTGCGGTCATTAAACTAAGGTAACCTTGATTTTTATCATCACAATTTAGTCAGTAGTTACTGAAATCTTATAAGTAAAAAATGACATAAATTATGTTAATGGGAGAACGAAGAAAGTATCAGATTCAATACAAGTCAAGTGGCACGACCCAATTAGTTCTATCAATTAAATAATCCCTCAAAACTTTAAACTTTCTGGATGTGGTTTTAAGAAAAAAAACAGTTGTCAAATGTGATTTGGAATATGTAATTTATTTACGTTAATAATAACTCACAATTCTTTACCTAAACTATTGAGTCATTAGAGACAAAACTGTTATTCCACACATGCATAAGAAGTCCGGTTTAAATGAATTGTAACCAACCAGGATACCAAGTACTTCAGTAGTTTTGGCATTTTCGGTGAATTAAAATATGGATCTCGGGAACATAAAAAACTTAAGATAGAAAAATGATTCTTTCAAACATAGTTTTTGTAATATTTAAAAGTCGGACCTTGTTATTTGTAATTTATTCTGCAATACATTTGCAAAAATATAATTGCTACTAACACAAATATTCAATGATACAACAACTAACGCGATAGTACACCTAGGCATCTTACTATAAACGATACTACACAAATTTTCACTCTAGATGTTCCCCACGGTCATTTCGAGACATCCAAAATGCCCTCGGCGGATTCTTGCTTCAAGCCGTGAGCACAATTCAAATATTTTGTCAATTACATGAAGTTGAATATTTGTATTCAGTTACAACATAAATCTTTTAAAATCGAAAACTAAAACTTTACTGGAATCTTGTATCATCAAGTTGATGAAGATCCATAAGCTCTCCAGATTCCAAGTTACCTAATCATTACTGTTCATCAGTTACTTTAAAAAATTATGCCCTCGATTTCCTGAATTTGTTTCGGGCCCCTCTATAATGTGCGCCTTACTACAGTATCACCAACTCCTGATTTTTAAAAATTACTGAAAATTGTTGTTGGTTAATACAACCAATTGCAAAATGGGTGTACGGTAACACACAAATATTGATTTTATTATTTGCATCTGTTGAAAACTCGGAATCTTCTGATGGTTATGACGTCTCAGAGCCTTTACCAGGGTGTACCAGTTCAAGAGATGGTCACGCGGTTCCACTTGAAGCCCACAATTTAACTTTATCAAAATCGTAAAAACAACAACACTTGAACTGTGTTTCTAACATCGTTTGGATATTCCTCTATCATGATTGTCATTTTCGATCTTTTCTCGATGTTCTGGCCCAGTTTGTTAATAAGCAACTTTTCAACAGATTCATCTAAACAATGTGGGCCAGGATTTACTTTTACAAAGTTTAACCGACTTCCTACTACTGCAGTACGGCTTTTCTAATGATGTTACTGAGTCAATAACACTGACTTGCCAGGAATAAGCAAGACTGGTAACATCAGGTTATCCTCAAAATTAGTATACTTTCATAGAATCGAGCAAGGTGAATTCATTGGTTATAGCCATTTGCCCTAATACGTTATTTTAAAGGCTACAGACCATTGTAAAGAAGGGCGTGCAGTGATATTTTGTAACGTATGAGTTGCGTCTCGCCATGAATGCATCTTCATCAAGCGTTTTCACTCCTCGCCATCACCAATTTACACAAACCGTAGCTTGGAAAGCAGGAGCAGCTGTGAGCGGCAGCAAAGAAGTGAAGCAATCGAACAATAGCTGATATCAAAATAATCAATTAAATAAAATGGTGTCGCTGATGGTGATTTTTTGAGCATTCAATGAAAACGTCACCACAAACCTTTCTTCGTTATATTGAAGGTTTTGAAATCATCTGTTGTTCGATTTTGGCGATCAAGAAGTCAAAAGAATGCCAATAAAAGTTTGAATTGGTACTGTCTCAAAATCTGGATTTTGATCAACACATTTAAGTCTTCTTATGCTACTTCCCACACTTCACTCTAGTTTTCAAGCTCGTTTCTGCATAACAACTGAAGATATCCTGGGATATCCCAACGCTGGTCATACTTCACTTCTAATTTTGAAAGCCTAATGGGCGTCACCTTCAAATCTTGCAGTCACTTTTTAATGAAACTCTATCCATGATCAAGCCTGTTTGATTACCTGCCGAATCGGAAGCTAAAAAATTATATTTCGAGTAGTCAAGCCTATCCGCTGGAAACTGGAAGTGATATGTGGACTACTAAATAATTATGGGATCCCAAAGTGTCAAAGTGTAAAACTTGTGGCTTATATTGATTCAATCCACCACATTCTTAATAGAAAGCAAATATACCAAGAAAAAAACAATTATGGTCGAAGCATTTGTATATTCAAAAACGTTTAAGTATTTTTTTTCCTTCCAAATATGGATCTCGTTGATAAAAGTCTCCACTTTAGTAAACCAAATGTTAACCAACGTGGTCACCAAAAGTTGCTTTGTCATGCACGCTGCAGGAAAGTAAATCGATGGAAAACAATTGGATTTAATTCAACTTTTTGTTGAAGTTTTGAAATTCATCTGTGCAATTTGTAGTGCATGTTGATGCATGTATAACATTGGCAAAAATGAAACAGAGATTTTATATGACAATATGTTACAGAAAAACTCTTACTTGACATTTCTTAAGTCAGTTTTTATCTTTAATTTACGGCATAATGTATCTCAAATGATTGCTGAATGCGACTTTTAAATTGACAGAAATAAATGTTTTTGATTATACTTTGATTTCATAGGCCAATGGTGAAATTCACGCAACAATTAATGATCTTGTAGAAGATATTGAGCAAGTTAATAATAACTTAGTCTGTTATATTTTATTTAACGTTTCGGTATTTGCAATAAAAAATATATCGAATGTGTTTTGAAATAAAATATTTGCAGTTAAGTTTATAGAGGAATCAAAATTAGAGTAAAAAATTTATTAAAAGTTTCAATACTAACATACAAGTTCCATGTACTTGCATGGGTATGCACAAAGACTGTGTCGGACTTTAAGCTTTTAATTATCCAGTTTTAGTTCGGACATGGAATTTCTTACGTAGCAAGTGAGCAATGCTTCAAGGGATTTAGGTTCGTCATCATGGATGGGCATGTGGTGAGGGATCTGCCGGTCATCAGTCATTTAGGTTAAAGTGGGGGATCATGCTCTCGTACAAAGAAGGAATTTTTGGTGGAGCCGTAAAACTATTATAACACTTCACTCATGGTCAGTACTCCCAATGTCATTGAATAACAAGATATAAATATGGAATTATCATATTTCTTGTTATTCAATGACATTGAGTACCATACAAAATATATTTAAATAGAATCTCTGTTTTTTAGTAATTTTTTTATGCTTAATGGAGTTTCCAACATGCTCCATAATTATATTGAATTCGTGGCGTACCAGAACTTGTGCGTAGGGAGAAAAAATAATGTTTGTGCAATTACACCCCAGAGGGAGCCTTGTACGAAAAAACTGATGATGGGAAAACGATTTACGCTACAAGACCATTGAAATTTGCAATCACATGCAACATGCTGTCATTTTAGAAAGTTTATGACCCCGGATTCCCATGGAAAAGGGGTTGACTGATGTGGCTTAAAATATATCCCGAACCATCTTATGACCTTTAATGCCCGCATACCAGATTTGGTGCTCATCGGTGGCACACACGCTCCGACAGACTCATGCAGTCATGATCATGATTGCAGATTGCAGCTTACCTACTAACACGCATTCCGAATGTAAATCATAGTACCGAGTACCTTTTTTTAGAATCGACCTGAAATTTTTAATTTCAGAACTAACATGTGTGATGAGAGCCCTCTATAAGTGATTCTTATTGGTTAATTGATTTTGTCTGTATCTAATTTTGCACAAAAATTATGAAATGTTTTAAAGTTGTGTGTGGGCGCGTTGGGGACTGTTTTTCTCGGAAACTAAAAAAGATACAAATACCATTCCACCTGCATTCGAAACAGTATAAAAAACTGAGATTACGTCTTGTCATAAAATATGAAATACGTAAAACATTATTTTTCAACAAATGAAAATTTAGGGTTTTGTTAAAATTTGACGCCGACACATGGGATATGGCAACAATTCATTTTTACCATATTTTTAAAAACTGTTTTAATTGGTTAAATCCTGACATATTTCATATTTTCAAAAAAGACGTAATCTCAGTTTTTTATTCTGTGTCTGACGCAGGTAAGATGGTATTGCTATCTTTTTTCATTTCTGAGAAAAACAGTCCCTGAAAGTACCCATGTTAAACATTAAAATATTTCATAACTTCCATACGCAATAAGACACAGACAAAAACAATTCACCAAAAAGTATCGCTCACATGAGAGGTCTCATCACACATGTTAGTGTTGAAATTAAAAATTTGAGTTTCTGCTCCAGGTCGATTCTAAGAAAAGGTACTCTACCCAAAGAATGAAGAATAAATCCATCTGCTGTAATGTGAAATTATGGGCATATTTTGAAAGATCTCAAGTGACCGTGTAATAACACAAGCATAGTTTGTATTATTTTTTATTAACCTGTCCTTACTATTATTTCTTGTAATTTTAAACTTAGTTTGTGTAATGGTTTAACACGCCTTAAATCATACGTTAATACGGAATTTAAAAAACTAACCATAAAACTATTTCAGAAAAATTATTCAGTTGAGCTCCTCGAAATTCAATTTTCACATGATTTTTTCAAGATACAAACCGGAAAGTTAATGGATGGATAATCGTCATAAAACTTTTAATATAAAATTTATTCTATGAATGCTTCAAATAAAAAATATAGTCAAAAGTTGTCTGTTACTATGCAATCATGAGCTGAAAATAATTTTTTAAGCTGCAAAAACATTATGATGTGTTTATCTAGATTAACACCACCTTTGTGATCTATAAACACCAGACCATCCATTTCCCTGACTATCGATCCACGATCAGAAACCTATTTTGTATGAAATCTTGAACAATTTTAGTAGCCATTAGAGTACAAGGTTAAAGTTACTAGCCATCTTTCTTACCCTCACAAATCCTTTTTGAACTGAACATCCGAGTCCGAGTTATCACGTGACTATATTTTTTAATTAAGTGAACTTGTCCTTCCCCAATTTCATGTTGATATAATTAGCGGTAAATTCTGTATCCACATGACGTGGAATTATAGGTGCCATGCATGATGTCAATCGAATTTTGGATATTACACAGTTGACTGGTACCACTCGTTTAATGTTTAGCAATCATGCCAGGCTACTTGGGAGCACATGACGATGAAAAACCACTTAATTTTTCTTAAAGTAAATCTATTACGGTCTCCGCCAACATTTGTTGTATTATAAAATTTATTTGAAACAATTTTCCTGACTGCTTGGCAAAATGTTTAGCATATGTAAATGAAGTGAATAAGGTTCAGTATGTCGTTGCTATGATCTCAAGATACGATGAAAGAAAAATAGTTGGAATTTAAATCGGTTCCGTACTTTCAGTGTAAGGTAACACGTCATTGTACGCTTGCGATGCTAGCATCTTCTAAATGAGCAGCGAGATTTATTCCATACCTGACCAAACCAATCATTAACCAAAACCTAATCCACAATCGTAAATTATTTCACATATTTTACAGGATTTTGAATGACGTTGTATTAACACATTTTGTGTCTGGCAAATCTCAGCTTTTTTTCTCCCATTTCTTGCAAGTTTGGTAAATTACTATGTGAGGACATTAGAGATTCACTCAGACTTGCAATTCCTGGTTTATTTTGGGGCTGTCCAGGAGTTCATGGTGCGACGGAGGCTTTAATCTTTTATTTATTGAGAAACTACTTTTAATCTCTTTCACACTTCTTTGCAGGACTTCATACATACTATTGATTCCCTACCATCTAATTGATACAAAAACACGATCATGTATCACACGAAGATTCCCCTGTAATTCACAATGTGCTCATGTGATAAGGGTATGTTCATGTGCTATATGGTCATGTTTTTGTATCAGACAGATGAGAGTGGATCAATATTGTTGAATCTTGCAGAGGAGTGTATAATAGATTAACATTCACTTCTCCACAAATATAAAATTGATCCCGGAACACGCACCAGGAACACCTGGACAGCCCCACAATAAACCAGGAATTGGGAGTTTAGTGTATCTCTCTAGTTTTTTCACAGAGTACTTTGAATAAATTTCAAAACTATTTTGCTTTAACTACATTTAAATCCAATTGTTCTGGTGGTGAAATTTGTTCAGAAATGTACGTTTCCGTTTTTTTCCGTTTAAGGTATGTATTCATAAGAACCCGCATAATAAATTCTTTCCGTGATTTCTGTAATGTGTAGTTCCTAAATTTTACATTTTTACCTATATGCTATGAAAGTCTCGGGAAAATATTGTGTGTTCAACCTGTTAAATCAAGTCTTCTTACCTATAGTTTCATAAAAAAAGTCGTGGTAGAGTTATCTGATAATTGTTTTGATTGTAAAAATAAGCTATAGTGTGCAGCTAAATTTCATTTTTTCTCAGTGAAGTCTTGAAGCATCGGCTGGTGGACTGTCCAGTCGTTCTAAAAAGATTGAAATTTTGGTCAAAACTGTCTTGCCCGCTACACTGAAACGAATACCATCCCATGTAGTTTATCCTGCATGTAATCGCAATATTAGGAGGATTGAATCCGCGGTATTCTATCATCTTAAATTGGGTTATTTCGACCAAACAGAAGGAGCTTTCCACCTAAAAACTTAAATTTCTTTCAGTGCATGATAAACTCCGAATTTGTTCAGCCTGAAGTTAGAAATCCTTATCATCATAACACCGTCTAATAGTCAATATGTCCAAAAACATAGACATGAGTACAGTTTTAGACATTTTAAATGCCTCTGCAATAATACAAGTAAGTAAGTTAGGTTGCTTAATTTATTAACTTTTCTTTGCCAATCTTTTTTTAGTGAAAAAATGGTTAGCTTACGTATTTACTGTTGTTGTTGTGTTGTTGTTTTCTCTTTCCTTGTTTCTTCTTTAAAGCATGATTTTTAACAATTTTCTGCATGCAGCATTTTTAAATACACAATTCCTACCACTCACTATTCAGTTAGGGTGAAGTAGTTGCATCAAAAGAACAGCAGTAGTGGCTATCATATATCCTGGAAGCTGATAAGTCATTCATATGTCATTTATTTATAATGAAAATTTGCAAATGACCTCATGGAATAAAAGTTCGCCTTTGCATAGCTTTTTTTTGTTGAAACGTTCTATAAAAATTAATCAAAGTAATAAGTGTAAGATTGTACACCTCGTTTTTAGGAAGCTTAAGTTTTTAGTCCATTCTGAAGCACTATTAGAATTAAAACTAACATTTCTTTGGCATGAAGTTCTGATGCATTTTATAAAATTTCTAAATAGAAATTTATGCAATTTCTAGAATTTCATACAAGATAAATATATCAAATTAAAATTACAACTTGATGAAAATAAGCTTCAAGAAAAGTCAACCGCAAGACAGGGAAAAGTACGATGCTAATTTAGGACAATTTGCTACAAGTGATTCCTGTCACTTTCCAGAAAGCAATTCTTTAACTTTTATCGTTATTGAGAAACCCTTCCATTATTATTGAACCGTTGTCTTTATTCCTAACTATAGTATTATCACCGTGTGATAAAATTCTAAAGCGTATTCCGGTAATATAATGGATAATGGCCACGCCAAAATTCTTCCCGTTAGCAAACCAATCGCAAGGATACAGCAACTAGGCAATTCTATTTTCTGAAAATATCCTCAACAGCATGATTGCAAAAAAAAATCCCCGAATTTTCAACCAGCTATTGGAGGAGATCTTAAATATCTTAACTCATTAAATAGCCTACTCCATGGCAAATCCATAGCCTGTCAGTGGGAATTATGTCCTCTTAAAATCATGTCTCATAAGTTTTCATGTTTTTTTATTAAGTTTCCGTTTCCACTGTCTCCACTGAGGCCATTTTTTGTAACTATATTGTTGAGAAAATCTAATCATCAATTTTATTGCAAACTGGTGCAAAAAATGGCTGAAATTTTTTGTTTGGTTTTAGGATAAAGTAAATGATAAATATCGAGAAACGTATGCAATTGCCAAAGGAAAATTGTTAAAATTTGAGATTGAAAAATCGTAATGTAATATTTCAAGGCCAACAAATAAATTCTGCAAGGTTGGATGTTGGTAAATGTAGAGATCAGGTTGTTGTAAGTCAGTAAGTGATGAGATGTGAGAAATCAGGGAAAGTATGTGGCTTGAAGACGGTAACGTTGTTATTTAACACATCAATTGCTGATTGTTTGCTTTAAACCTTATGACATCATAAATGCAGTACGTAATCCGCATGTAGAATCTCTGCAGAACAGAGAAAGGCTCTTTTGTTAAAACAGATTCAGTTAAAAATGGCGGTGGTCATATTCCGGTTCAGGTATCCACCCCTTAGCTTCGAACATACGCCTGAAGACGTCATCGATATAATCCCCCACCCCACTGATAATGAGTAGACATGGATGCTAAACGATGACGAGTTCCAAGACGTGTTGGTTAGCCACTACTAGTTGCCAAGGACAGTCCCTTTGCCAGAAGAGCCCTTAAGGCTGCAAAAAACGCTTTCATGGAAAGCCAGAGGTATTACCCTCCTGAATTTTTGTGAAGTCCGCTGCCCATCTTCATGATTTTTATAAGCTACATGAATGCCTCGCTTCGTATTCAATAGCCACTTTATTCAGCAAGTACAAAGTTACGACTAGATTGAGATCTCTCACTCAGATCCGAGGCCATTTGTGAGATATACCCAACCTAATGTCAGAATTACATATAAAAATGATTTAATTGATACACAGTAACCTTATCCCGGCTTATTTTCATGTCTTTTCAGAAAGATTGTGAGATAAACTGCAGGAGTGAGAAAATCCCACCATTTTAGTAAATACCATCCCACTGGGATACCTATGGGAAAACCTTTTTCGCGGGAAAAAGTCCAAAATGTCCAAAAACGCCCTTTAACCCTTTAGCATTACAAATTACATATGTGTGGAATCATATG
>JAQIXX010007578.1:0-10633 GCA_034700605.1 Willowsia nigromaculata | reverse complement strand
GTTGGTGGGAGGGGCTGATTTTAAATTTAATTGATTTAACATTCATCTTATGTATGTGGATTGAGATTTCATGCTCTATGTCTGATATTTGAAAATTTCACTGAAACTTGTGTATAAGCATTTTCAAACCAAGGAGTAAAGCACCCAACTTTGTTCACTGACAGTATCAAGGGTTAACCCATCCCAGCTCTGCACTTGACATGCTCTATCCTACATGTACATTTATTTTTAGTAACTAGCAGTTACTTGCCAGTTTTTAATAAGGCAACTCGGCATAATGCAATATATATATAATATAAAGACAAACTTACGCGAAATGGGAACCACATAATTCTCTTTTTTCAGGAAGGTTATCCCGAAAACATGCAAACCTTGGAAAAACTGTGTGTAATGTAGATTATTAGTTAAGTAAGAAACCTGTGTATGGTCAGATTAGAATCGTCTAGCACAATGCACATGGAATAACTTTTTTCAACTGAATATAAACAACGGCTAACATAGAATTAGAAAAGATAGTTTAAATCACTGAACAAACGGAGTCTCGTAAGAGGTCTAAAATGGTAAACAGTAGGCCAACCGAGTTGTCGACACGGTCAACTTTTTCCTTAACTTTATTCCAACCGGTGAATTTATGGTGAAGTTGGTTTTGGTGTAAAAATGAAAATAAAAACTTTAGGGCGGCTGGCATTGAACCATTCAGCTTCGCAATAGTAATTAAAATGTGGTGCGCAGTTTTGCTGTTTGAACCTCACATGGAGAAGCCTTCATAGCTACTAACGGATGTGCACTATCCAAACCAGTAAAGAAAAGGAAAAAAATCGCGGAATTGTTGCTTAGAACGCAATAAAGTGTCAATGAACCTAAACAATTTCGTTGACAAGTATGAAATTTTGACCAACTTTTTTGTGCAGTGATCGAACGAAAGTTGCAAGATGAAGTAGAAAGTGGTCATGCATGATATATGTACTTAGGATGCTCGTTTTGTTTTGGTGGTGAAATTTTGATGGTAATATTATAAATAAGCCTTTGTCCTACTTACACACAAAAGGAAGATTGCTTTAGCAATGAACATGTGTGTAGGTGAGAAGATCAAGTTCGTTCACCTACAGCATAACACACAAGAAGACGTAAGCAAGAAGCTGAATCGCTCTTCTCTGTATGTTAACTTTTTCTATCCTGTTTTTTTACCTCTTTTCTCATCCTTCTTCTCATCGTGTTATCAATAATGCAGTTTACATAGATTCACAGTCAGTCACTCACGCTGTTGTTGGCAAGAGCTTAAAATGCTGTGCCGACTATAGCATATCAAGTTGGCAAGTGAGATACACGAAGATTCATAACAACACTCACCACAAAACACAACAACTCATCTAGCAAAAGACCTTTTTCCATCTGTCTTAGTCCATCCGACCATCCATAGATATCCTGCAGGCATTAACGCATACACAACATATGAGTTTTCATTTCATTAGTCTGGTAGCTGACGACCGACAAGCCAAGACAAACAGAGGAGACGGAAGGGGAGTTTTGTTAACTTGTGTCTTCTTCGTAAAATGATTGCATTACTTCTGGTGCTGTTGTTGTATTAACATCGTTTCTTCATGTCCTTTCGTACCACAAATTATTATGAACAAGCTTCACATTCATGAATATATAATATTATTAAACTTTCCTCTTCACCATAACGAATGAATGTCAGCGAATTATTGGGGGTAAAAAGTGGCAGACTGCTTCTTCTCTACTGCATGGTAGAAACCACTCTTCTACAAATATTAAAACGGTTGCATTTTTTACTCCATTCCATCCTACTTATCTCGCTCCACACACACACACACCTACAACACACATCACGTTTACAATAATAATACAGGTATTACTTTCATTGATTATTGTACCCATGCATTACAGCTCTAACAGCATTCTTTTCGTGCTGCTACTATCCAACCAGGGAAGAGGGTCTACTATTTTGCAATTAATTGGCGTGTGGCAGTCATGGGCATTTCCCCTCCCCTCACACTCCCACTCATCCCAATATTGGTAAAGTCACTCACTAAACTCACCACACATAAAACCAAATAGTGACCCACTCACTCGCACTCCACTCATCAGAGAATAGATAATACAAATAGAATAGCAAACGAAGCTTCAAAGTGAAGATTTATTTGGGACGTACCCGCGTAGCTTAGTGATCTTTTATGAGTAAAATCAAAGTAAAATCTTTGTAATTGCTTTCCAAAATATGACATCCGATAAATTCATTGAATGAAGTAGCTGGTTTATCGCTTATTCGTTACTGATAGATACTTTGGTACGCTCAAACAATCAAATTATGAGCAATCTGCATTCTTCAAACTTTTTGGATAAATACACGGGCTATTCTATTCTGTATATTTATCTTCTTTGCCACTCATACCCATTTCTGAGATAAAAATTCACTCATTCCACTCGATTTCTCTCGCTTTGCCCATAGGATTTACCGAGGAATTTTCGAATTGATTTGGAAAAATACTTGCGCCATTCAAATCAACCCCAAGGTCAAAACTTTTATTTAATCCAGATTCTCTATGTGTGAAAGCATAGGTGTACCAAGTTTCAGTTAGTTTCTCCAAGATTTGATTTTTGACCCCTCCCCCTGGGGTCAAATCAACCCAAGGGTCAAAAATTCCATGTCTGCCGGATTCCCCATGGTTAAATGTACAGGTATGCAAAAAAAAAATTTTTTCAACAAAAAATTGCACATTTTGTGAACACCACCTCCATGGTTTTAGACGTTCCCCTAAAATCCTCGGTGTTCTTCATGGGCTTTAGGCATGCTTGATCTAGACTAATGATAAAATCTGATTTGTTTCACATTGAAGGCTTAAGCTTCCTTTATTTGGTGATTTTTGCGGGGTGGAGCAAACGCAAACTCTTCAGTTTAGTTTTAACTTGATTAACGTGCGCATTGAAAACTTTTATTTCTCAAGACCAAAGCTGAGACAATTGCAAAAAAATAGAAAATGTTTTCCCAAAGATTTTATACCATGGTTGCAATAATTTTCAAAATTTCCTCGTGCTTCTCCGTTGCTCCACTTGAATTTGACAGAAAGACTAGAATTTTGTCATATTCCAAATCTGAATCCAACGGTATAAGAAGCCCTTACAGCCGAAACTTTTACATGATAGTAGGCTGGGTTTTAGGAGGTTTCCTCAAAATATTCATTTACCATCAGAACGGCGACATAAGCGCTAAGTGTCTCACAATTGCATACCTCTTCGAGCATTTTTTTTGTTGAACACAGCATTACTCAATTCTACTCTGAAAAACAATTAACGGCTTACTGCGGATCTTCCAATTCTTTCAGAGTAAGTTTTCAAAATACTTATTTTTTAAGCCAAATATTATTAAATACATAAATTTTTCTAAATTTAGGAACCTACATGCCAAAATTTGACCCAAACTCCAGTAAACTCAACTGGATTCACGATATCTACATATATTCTCTTGCCTTTGACTATCTATTACTGCATATATTTCTCTTATCACTTCTTCTATATGACCCTAGAGGTCACTTATTTCCTGGTGAATTGGTTCCCCACAGATTCTACATTTTTCCAGTAAAGCTAACTTTAATTATTTTCCATTGGTATTCACTCACAATACTTGTAATTAACTCCGTATTAATTATTTTGCCGTTTCTGACGTACTGCTTTTACGACACCATAATTTCCACTGGAGAACTGATTATCAAACAGAATAGGAAATATATCACTTTAAATTGTTTGAGGGGCTCGACAGATAAGTTATGTCATGTTTATAGAAGTTTCCAAGTATTACATGCAAATTTTCTCTCTTATGTTGGGCCATACATTTTAGCATTTAGCGGGGCCTGTATGTACACCCCCATTTACTTAAGTTTTGTGCTATTTTGTTTCTGGAAGGATATCAACAATTTTACGAAGGCACCCTTAATATTTGCTTGGCTTCTGACTGTGGTTATGTGGGCGATTGTTTTAGAATTGGGGAAGTTACTGTTCGTTAGAGGGAATAAGGTTTTAAATAGTTGGAAACGCCATAATTGGAAGTTGAAACGGGATGTTAAGGTAATGAAAAGATTTAGAATGTCATGTAAGCCGATTTTAATTAATTATGGGAGACATTACGTGATTAGGAGGGGGACATTAATTATATATTTTAGACAATTGCTAAGAGGCACATTTAGGGCGATTTTAACTAATAAACGGTAAGTGATAGCGGGACAGTGAATGCAGACTTTTAGTCATTAAATATTAACATTGTGAATTTAAACCCGCGTTGTTAACCAAGTTAGTATTAATGAAATAAATGACGAGTTAATTAAAAATAATAACGACAAAAGCTTGTAGAAATTTTATTATTTTAATTGACCAAACACACATCAATCAATCACATCGGAATGAAAAGAAACTCTTTCTTAATTATTCATTAATCAGTTACCTAATTATCTACAATTCATCATGAAATCAATAATTCCATTAAAATCTAATTCAGTTTTAAGGTGAAATAATTTCGTATTACAAAAGAAGATAATTCAACAAATACAAATGGGAGAGCACACATAAGAAAACAGAAACAGGGAACTTATCAATTGATAAGAATAACTACAGGAATAATTAAAAGATGATTAACATTTGATTACTGCACTAATTGAATTACATTAAAAGCAAAGTTTGCTTAGCAAACACTGAATAATAGTAATATTAGAAATTAATTTCTGAGTTCCAAACTGTCCTCCAACTCTTCATAACAGCTCCTCCCCTCATTTGTCCCCTCCCTCGTTGGCTCCGCCCAGCTGCGGCATGAACACCTCAATTGTGTCCCCGTCGACCATTCCATGCTGGAAAACCCAATCAAACAAATCTATTATTTAAAGACTCAGCAAAATAAGTGATTAAAACTTAATTAAAATTGAAATCACGAACCATGATGGGCGTGTCGTCATCATTGACTACTCTGCCTTCAAAGCGGAACCGGAGAACGCCAAGTTGCAGTTTCTGAAGAACAAAATCAATAAAGAATGCTCCATTAAAATCATCAATCAATTACATGTACACCAATTACAAATAACTATGAATCCGAATTAAAAGCTGGAGGTGCTTACCAATTGGGCCGCATAATTCCTCTTCAGTTTCCCGAGCTTAGTCTTCGGCTTAACCTGGAACCTCACTTCCGCCCCGCCCTCCCCGACCACCATCAATTTAATGTGCTTCACGTCTCCTAACCCCTCCAACCTCCTCCGTCGCCTGTCAAATTACCCATAAAAAAACCAGCAATTAATTAAACTAAAAAAATAATCTCTAATTTAAAAAAAATCACCTCACAACTCGAACCTCCACTCAATCGAATCACCAGACAAATAAATAACTAATTAATCAGACTGTTAACTACTCACCTGATCATTATCCATCTCTTGAGCTTGAGACATGTCTCCTGACCACCTCCTCAATTGACTTCCGAACAGTGCAACTTTCGAACAAGAAATTAATTGTTAAACAAGTGGTAACTAACTATTCGCTAATTGCAGTTAGATGACAGGTGAAACAATTCCGATGAGAAGAAAGATGTGGACCCAGAAAACAGGAGCGCAACAGCCAACTCGACAACGAGACCAAAACAAACCGGGCGCCTGCGGGCAGTACCAGGCAGCCAGGTATACAGATCAAAACGAATGGAAAGGAACTCACGCAATTTGCGAAATCTATTGCAATTCAAATGTATAACTTTGAAGTTGTTTTTCGCTCCTTCTTCCGCACTCAATGACAGTCCGCGGATGCATACACTTAAAGCTGTGAGTATTAAGGAGGACGGGACGTCCCGGGACGGTGACGGACTTTATAGAAGCTAACGGCTGTACACCAGAGTTAACGGTGGGATTGGAAGATTCGAAACAGGGGGAAAATATATTCCCTCATTTGAAACAACAGATAATCATCGGATTGTCATTAAAAAGTTATCAAATTTTTTAGATTTCTGGTCAGAAATTCATTTTCGCAAATTGATCGCGTACGGAAAAAGAAGTGGTAATAACCAACACGAAAGATTTTATAATGTATCGTCCTAGCACCCATCTTCAGTGAAACTCAAACCGGAAAGCATGACTGCAGCAAAAAAAGTTTATTCGGAGTTTAGGACCAAAGAATCTCAAAACTTTAGATATTTTTAAACGTATTTACTTAGAAATGGTTGAAACAATTTTTTGGTCAGATTTGAAAATATGTAATCGCACAGATTTCGTGCTGCCGATGCATATGCTAAGCAATTACTCTAAGTTGCTGCAGAAATCAGATATACCAAGTGACTACATTCATGTGAAAAATGAGACACACTATAAAACATTTTCAGTCTTTTAATTTGAGGGCAACCTCCCTGTGTGGCTGTCTGTGAGAATTCAGAATATGATCGAAACTGGAGTGGTGGATATGTGGAACAAGTACATTAGTGAAGTTAACAGTGGTTTACGTAAAACGATGGAACGCCCCAATTAAAAAAGCTATCAACTTCTCTGACAATCGAATAGCAAAACTGATAAGCAGGGTTTCTGAAATACGAAAACTTGAAATGCATGTATTTCGAAGAAACAACAGAATATACGGTAAGCCGACATCCAACATGCCAAGTAAAACCTCAATCATGCTAGCGAATGATGATAGATCTAATTTCAAGGGCACTTACAGTAAAATTTCATATGCAAGTCCTCCTCCTCATATAGACCCCCCTGGATAGAATTTTTATCAGTTTGCCTTCAATAAATTATCATATGAACAACAGTGGCAATCTGTGCATTCTACTAAAGAAACATAACAATATTTTGTTTCTCTTGCCTTTGATGTGTTTTTAACGCAGTAAATGTGTATTTATGCCTACTAAACTTGGATTGGATCATATGTGTACATTATGATAAATTTCGCATAAAAAATCAACGGAGTAATTTCCGAATTAGGTATAAAAATTCATACATTTTTGACTTACAGCACCTAACCTTACAAACTTGTATATAAATGTATATAAAAAAGGAAACTTATTTATCTTGTTATAAAATACACAATGTACATAAAAAATATATCGCTTAGCATAAACATGCAAATGCTTGAAAGCACAACTATAGCCCTTAAATAGATAACAAAATTGAAATATTAACAGTCTTTGTGACAGAAGCGTGGGATTCATTTATTTATAATATTTGTCGCATGTCTAGTTGGACTGAGGATGTCCCTGACTACGAAATTTTGGAATGTGTTAAAAATACTACATGTAGGAGGCTTGGGATTTAAATTGTAGGCAAATATCAGAAAGTCTACAAGTGGTTTGTTGAACGACGTTAATCAAGGATTCATTGCTTCCTTTTTTCTGTCTCTCCTATAATATTTTGAACTAGTTTTGGTGTTAAAAATGTTAAATAGACTTTCTGCAATATACGTGTTGAAAAATTGTACTTCCCGAAGAAATAATAAAGCTCACATAACTCCGGCATCTCAGAAACAATCTCGTGCCTAATGTCAAGTTTTTCAAATATAAGACTCTCCTTAGATTAGAAATATATGAAGATTGAATCGCGAATTATAATATTCAAATCTATGTTCAAAAGTATTTTAGAATTTGTATGATCACGGCAAGTTGGTGTAGGTGATAGAGCGTTTCGTCTCTAGTACCAGGTCCAGGGTTCTATTCACACCTGATCTTACAAAAATAAAATTGCTACGACTGTTGTTTCATGAGGTTTATTCGCTGTAATGGCACTTTCAATAAAATTGCTCTATAATGTCGTAGCCGTGAATCTGTGGAGAGACCGAAAAACCCCGTCTGGGTACTCGGCTGGGCGTCAGAACAAATCTGGCGTTCCTTCCAAAAATACATACATACATTTTAGAATTCATTACCAGTTCCAGGAAATGTACAAAATATTTAAGATACATCGTGAATATTAAAATGTCAACTGTGGCCCGGAAATCGAAATAAAAGTGATTTTGTAAGGTTAGGTATGTTACCGTTGGTAATTTTTTGATTTAAATCAATGGTTGGTTTATGCCTTTATTCGAAGATAAAATAGTTAGCTGATGACAGTTTTCATTAAAACATAAATATAGTTGAGCGTAAACCTTTTTATTCGATATTTTGAAGCAATGAAGATGCTGACCTTAGCTTGGAAAAAGTTTAAAACTTGCACGTTTTTATTTGCTGTCGCTTACAAAATTTCTTGGTCGCCTATAGTACAAGAGAGGTTGGAAAACAACTCTCCCTGCATTCTGTTTTGTTTGTGATGTTTTGCGCTTTGACATTCTTTAAATAATTTTGTTTGATTTTGGGATTCTTGATATTTATATATGGGCATAAAAATCTTTTTTTTTTGCTTAAGATTTTGTCTCCTCCACTTGAAAAGAGAAATTTTTACGGCTATGATTTGTACATATTATTCATATCGCGCTATTATTACTTCTATGAAAAGCGATGGAAGCGTCAAAAGTAGAAATGTAAATACTTTATTTAACAATTAATTCAGACGAAATTGCACAAATATCAAATATTCTGCAAAACAATATCAGCATTTCTACTGTCCTTTCTAGATTTTCATTCTCTCCAATTCATTTCTTTCTTCCTCTCCATCTCTCAAATGAATCGGAAGTTTTTTCCAACTTTTCGATCCTGAGTAGTTGTTACCTGGCGACTCGGACCAATACCAATTGCAACATATGTTAAGTTGTGTTAAAGTGAATTGGAATCAGCATTTGCAACTTTCTTGTAAAAAGATTTTGCATTTCTGTGTCTGGTCTTTAACATTTTATAGAAACTCTCAAATTTTGAATCCATGTATACTTCCTAATCATCAACAACTCTATCAATTTTTAAAGAATATATTAGGTAGTAATATATTGAAATGTATTGTGAATCCCCTTGTGAAAACTCACCTTGAAAGTATAAATACCCAAACCAAATAAAAGGTAAATAATTACCACATGATGTTTCATATATTGGCATTCCTTATTAAAGTGCTTATCAGTCTATTTTGTGTTTTGATAATATTATATGAAGTTCTCATAATAAACTCATCCCAAATCCAAAGAAGCATTTGCTATTTACACAAAACTGTCTAAATATTTGTTGCCTTTGAATTTATTTGTTGTTTGAAGATTGTTTTTATCGAATGCATCAATTAAAAATTTTATGTGCCGAAATGCAAATATGTTCTTTTTGTCATTTCTGTTTGGCAAGAACGCAGACACCTATGAATTCCTCCTGACGTTTCAGCATACAAAACCTTAAAACGATGAAGAGCTTAAGCACTAGTAGAAAATATTTGACTTTACTTTACTTACCTGGCAGGCAAAAATATCCCTTATCATTAGTCCAAGCCGTCAACAGTCTTTTCATGAATACAAATGCTTATCAGTACAAGCCATGGCAGATTTTACGGACAGCAGTTTCATTTTCGAAAGTCCTTTCTGGGAATGTCTCGTTAGTTCCAATACAAATTCGGGTGTTCCTTGGAATGAGGAATTTGGAAGGAATTGGTCTTGAGATTTGTGTAAGGATTATACATATACAAAAGTAACATTAAATATTCACTCAAGATATTTGTCAAATAATGTTTGAAATGTAATGTCAATTCAAATAATGAATGTTCGCTTTGGTTTATCCAATTATATCGAATAACGAATTCCCCTGGTGTTTCAGTAGTTTTGTGTTGAAAGAATTGCTGACATGCTTCTTATCGAATAAGTTTGAGTTACACGTATAATTAAACCTAACATGTAGGAATGAGGAACGACAGAATCTTCTCTTATCGGTTATAATTTCAGCACAAGGAGAATCCTCTAGTTTCAATATTGAATCAATAAATTATCAAATGTTGATTGTCAAATAATATGTTTTTCTAACTCACTCAAATGAAATTGTGTAAACAAATATCAGATAATAACTAATTGTAGGCCAGACAGAGTAAATTCAGAAAATTTAATTTGGAACTAAAATACGGTGGCATGTCAAAACGAATTTAAGATTAGCTACAAACAATAACAAACTTTTAAACATTTTAGCTCGCCACTGTACTGAAATTTTCTTTTGAAATTGAAACTTTCCATTTTACGTTAAAAGGCACCACCAAAATGCCGTCTTTAGCAATGATCCAGTTTATGAAACTAAATATTAATTGTGGAGCAAATTTTTTCTCCTTGACAACGTTTACCGTATCCAGTAACTCTAAAACTCGTCCTTTTGTTCCAAAACCAGACAAAAACGGCAATTTTCAGATATATTGGTGCATTTATTTTTTAATCTCTATGATACCAAATTTGATAGAACTGTACTACGAAACTGGTAATAAATCTGGGAATAACTTTCTTGTTACATCATTTGTTGGTTTCATTCTAATCACCAAAATGGGTTCCTTCATTGTCACATGTTTCATTCCAAACAAAAGCTTCTGAAGTGAGTCATTTTCTAAATTGTATCTTAAAATATCCCAAGGGGTTAATTCACGGTCGTGCAGGGTATCTGATTATACGGTTATCATTTCCACCTAATATGTTTGCCAGAAAAGGCGATAATTTTTTGGCTTTTATAGTAGTACTCAGTATATCATGCTTTATCATGTTTGCCATTACAATTCCCATGATAGTT